>JAQIWZ010001936.1:0-10289 GCA_034697245.1 Malaconothrus monodactylus
TATGGGACTCATATCTAAAAGCAATCACTTAAATCCATTTACAGTATAGCAAAGGATTTCTGTATTTTCTTTTATTAGAGCTCAAAAATTTTCAAAAACTTCAAAGATTTTTTGGGCTCACAACTAGATATTGGATTCGTTAAGATTTTATGATTTAATGATAGAACTACTCATTGAAAAATAAAATAAGTTAAATAAACATCTCAAAAAAGGACATCATTAAAAACTTATACAATCAAAATCTTGATGTTTAAGTTTGTTTTTCTACTTTTAAAAGTATAAATTAATGATTATTTTCAAAATCTAAAGTTTGCTTTGAATGAATTTTAAATAAGTCTATAATTTGACTTCTCTCTAAAAATATGCCCTAATAGTCGTAGGAAATGTTTAATTTTAAGACGGATTTCAAATGTTATTTAAAATTTAGAACCTCATTAAATCTTTTTCAATCTTATCTCATTCCGCTCTCTCTAAGGAATCGAGACTTATTTTTAATTTCTAAAATAACAGTTTCTTTGGTTTTTGAAATTTACTCAAATATTTATCAGTTTCAAACTAATCAAATACAAAAAATCTATCATTTATTATATTTTTTTTTACTCTTCACATATGTTAATGTGGAGTATACGTAACCAACTGTTCCGAATTGTTTCTGGACTGTCCAGAAGTCCGAGAATACCTGAATCAGAACTATTGGATAAAATAATTGAAAGTTAAAGCAAAATGATTATTTCAACTTAAAAATTGTTTGACTCACATTGAATCAGATAAAACTTAAGATTAGTTAAGAGTTAATGAACGCAATGCATGAAAGATTTTCATTCTGTCTTGTCTTATAATTATGTGAACCTATTAGTTACTAAGTTTGACGAAAATTCAAAAGCGTTTGAAATCGAAAACTTCATGTTTCTGATTATAACTCATATAGAGTTTAATCTCAAGAACTCAGAAATTCTATGCAAAATAGATTTGAAAGAATTATGAATTATTTGTCTGCTTTACAAAAATATGTCGATTCACATAAAAAATATACTTTCAGATATTCCAACTATTTTTTAAGAGGAAATTTGAAACTCTACTTAATACAAATATTGCATACAAGTTCAACAAAAAAGAATTCGATTGAAATATTAAATTTTTACAGAAATACCATTTCAATCATGTTATGGTTTCAGGTTTTCAATAGATTTTCAATTATTTTTTAGGGTTGAGTTTATGTGTTGGAAATATTTGAACGTTTCATAATTTGAACAAATAACTCATTTGACCATTAAGTTCAACAGAAATTATGCAATTCCTAAGCTTTGATTTGAAGGAAAAACTATTAATTCTTTAAATAATTGTTAATTTTGAGTTTAAACCAGTTGTGAACGTGAATCACAACTAATAATCTAACTTGAAGTTTGTCTATATATTTGAATATAACAATTATTGTAACTTTACTCGATATAAAGCTTGAAAATTTGTCAGAGCTATTAAATAAATATGAGATTTTTTACGTAAAAATTCAAAATCTACTTCAATAATCTCTTATTTTGTCTTCTTTATGAATTAATCTCTAATGTTACAAATATTTAAAAATGAATATTGATTGGGCTCATGAATAGTGAATGCCTTCTACTTATAAAGTTACTCATGAAAACATTCATCAAATTAACATTTAATTTAGATTGTAATCGATCTCATTTTTCAAATGTCATATTATTTGAGTTAAAATCAATTCATTCAAAATTTCAGTTTTGAAAAATTCTGATAATTTTTTGACAGTTTATTGCAAAAAAAACTTTAAGAATTGAATGTTTTACAATTGTTCAACAACAATATAGTAGAAAATTAAATTATCATAAAACTAATGAAGCGAAGAACATAAACACGATCGTTAAGTGTTAAGGATTCGATAAATAAATTCATTCAAATATAAGAAATAGTCTCAATATTTTATGATTGTTTTATTGTTCCTATTTATCATTAGTGATGTGCACAGACCTGAAAGCTCGAGTTTCGATAAAAGTAGCTCAGAATTCAAGATCTCTTAACAGCGCTTGTGCTCACGAACTCTTTAGAACCTTAGACTGAACTGTGAGCTGAGATTCTGAGCTTTTCATTTAAATTATAAACTGACAAATGGCACGTTTTTTTATCACAAATTATTTTAAAAGTGATAATTTGAAGAAAAAATCGGTTATTTTTACGTTAGTTTTTGTATTCTAAGAGTAATTAACGAGTAAATTAATAATGAAAATAAATGCAGAATTAAAAAAAACTTTTATTTTGAAATGAGCTGCGCTGAAAGTCTCACAAACAGCTAAAATTGAGTTCCAGGCATATGTTTTTCACTACTTATAATTTGATAAATCGCCTAAATTTCATAATATTGAGAAAATATTTCAGAACTACTGTATGTCGTGAATGAGCATTAACTTCAACAATATTTTGAAGTCAAGACCAGATAAAACAAAAATTGAAGCTTATTCTGAAACTTGAGAGTTCAATTCAAGGACTCAAATATTTATGACTCGAGACTAAAGAAATTATTTAACAATAACTCTATCGATAATTCTCTTCAAACTTAAAATCCTTTTAAAATTTTTAAAAATTTTCTGAAAAAAGCTATTAATGGATATAGATATTGAATATTTAATTAATTTTATAGAAAAATATTTCAAAGCATTGATTATATTTAGAAATAAATCTATTTTTCAGTCTTTTTAAAACAGTGAAAGTCTTTTTAAAACTTATTCATATTATGAAATACTGTAAACTTAAACCTTTGCGATAGAATTTCATGTTTTTTCATTTTTAAAAGTTATTTAAAATAATTTTAATATAAATTATAGGATTAAAAAAGTCTCATTCAAAAACTCATTCATTGGATTCAAACAAATTTAAATGTATTTAAAATGTATTCCGAGATTATAATAGAATTTGTTTCACTGTTTCGACTAAAATGTAAATCCTTTGAGTCAGAATTTGAATCGACTCTTATTTCTTGATTTTATTCATACTTTTGTTTTTTTTCATCATTTTATCTGAAGTTAATTTTTGAAATTTCGCCTAAACTATGAATTTCTATATGAAATAAAAGTGTCACTTATTTTGATATATGAAATGAGATTAAAGAAAATATCGACAATAAGTTCACAAAATCTCAAAATTTTATAAAATACTAAATTTATTTTAATTATTCAGTTGAAAGTCAATTAAAGAAAGTTTTTTTTGATGTAAAACATAATTGAACTAAATTTGAAAAGTTTATTAAAATCTGAAATAAAAATGAATGAAAACAGTCGTGAACTCTATTGACGATTGTTTGAAACTTTGACTTTATTTCCATTAAATTTGTTTTTATTTATCAATACTTAATGTTTAATAAAAATAAATAATAATAAATATTTAATAATAAATGTTTTGATCAATTAATTAATAATTAATTTAATAAAAAAGATGTCAGAACCCAAACCAATTAAACCAAAAATGGGACAATTGTTAAGGAGTGCCCAAAAAGATGAACAAAACTTAATTGTTTTGAACTCAGACTTCAATTCATTATTTCAGAAATGGTTTGGAATAAGAAATTGGATTCAATGGAGACAAGAATTGATATTATTTAATAAATTCGTTTATTATTTATTGACAACAGTATCAGGTCTTCAGACATTAGGCGAAGAATACGTAAATATAGTTGAAGTCGATGGCAACAAACTATTAGTTCCGAAACTATACAAAAGACTATTAATGACTGTTTTGCAAACTTTCACTCCTTTTCTATTATCTCGAACTCTATCCGTCTTTTCTCGCACTTTACAAAATAATTCAATTCAATTGCCCTCAATTGTCAATAGCCATCGAAGACGTAATCAACTCATTCAAATTTTACCGTTTATTGAACAGTCTTTCGATATAATAAATACAATTCATTTAATTGTTTTCTATTTTCATGGAAGTTATTATCACTTATCGAAAAGAGTGACAAATATTGGTTACACTTTAACGCGTCGACCATTGGCTCAAAATGGGTCGCAACTAATTTACAAATTGATGGGTTGCTTGACATTAACACAACTCTTGGTTTCATTATTGATTAGATATTATTCTTTCACCAATACATCGATTGATTCCAATAGTCGCTTAAGAAATAAAACGATTGAAACAAATGAGAAATCAACTGAAGTTTGTTTAAGTCAAAGATGTTCGCTATGTCTTGAGACAAGAGTCGACACAACGGCTACGCCTTGTGGTCATCTGTTTTGTTGGTATTGTATCACTGAATGGCTTCAACTCAAGAATGAATGTCCGCTTTGTCGCGAATCTGTTCAAATTTCTCGAATTGTTTTCTTAAATAATTACTCTTAATCTCCATTTTTAAAGTTCATTAACTGTGATATCAAATCAATTTTTATTATCAATAAAATTTTTACAACTCTATCATTTATTTTTCTTTTGATTTCATTCAATCAAAATTTATTTTATTACTCAATGAATTATTATATTCTAAGAAAAGAATTTATTGTTTCCGGATTTTTATAATTTTAATTATAATTACATTCCTTTCAGTAAAGTTTTTCTTAACGCACTTGAGTTGCAATTCGTTTATTTAAAGTTTTATGCGTAAGAATACTATTTTTGATCTCTTGTAAAATGTATGCATTATTGATAACATTGACTATAATTGAGTTGTCAGTTATTTTTGCTCGATTTTCATATATTCAACATTGTTAAAAATTACATGAATATTAAATTCAAATTTTGCGCATTGGTCTTTACTTGAGTTTATGCAGAAAAAAAACTTTTGAATCCAACGAGTGCTGAAAATTTTTTTGAAAAATATTCATAAGTACAGCGATATTTCTGTTCAATTCTATTTTTGGTTCAAAATTTTTGTGTTGTTCAAGATTTTAGATAAAGATTACAATTTAAAAAAAACTTTGATTTAAACTAATTTCAAGGTATATAGAATTTAAGGTCTTAGAAAAAACTTAATCTTAGGCTAAAAACTCTAAATTCTTGTCAATAATTAGTATTAGACTAAAAATGATGTTAATTTTTCAAATTGAATAAAGAATATTAATTATTTTTCAATAAATTTGTAGATCAAACATAGCCCTGAGTAAGAATTTAATGACAAACTCAGATTTAACAGAATGGTAGAATTGGACTAAATGGTAGAATTTAAGTCTTGGACATTAAAAACTTGGTATAAAATGATTCAATAATATTTTAAAATTTAAATTAGTTTCATATCCTTGAATATTGTTTACGATTGTTATTCATTAATTGAGTACTTCTACAAAAATTTATTATTATTATAATTTTTAAGGCAGCTGTATATCCAAAGTGAAAGTGTTTTATTGGATTCAGTTTTAGAGTTCCATTGAGAAAAAAGTTATACTTATGAATCACTTTTGGATATTATCCAATGTAAATGTGTGTTTTTACCAGTTTTTCTGATTACTGTCTGACTTAATAAGTAATGCTTTTTTAGCGAGACGTCATTTCAATGTAAAACTCTCTTATTCACTGAGTCTGAGTCTGCAATTGTCAAGTTTTCTTACAGTTACTTATCTCTAGAATTTTGAGATTGTTTACTAATTTAACATTTTCGTAAACTTACAAATTAGGCCTTAATAACAAAAAAGTTCACGCAATGTCTAATCTTGGATTGAAGTCAATAGAAAAAGCTCTGCACTCGCCGGGAATACATTATCGAAATCCCGTAAGTATAATATTCAGAAAGTATAAGTTCCTTAGAATAATTGCAGTAATTTATATGCCATAATTCAATTGTTTTTAAGATATCTATCATTTTACTTTTAAAATGAATATATCTGTGAGTCACAGACTGTGACTATTCAATAGATTACCTGAGAATTCAGTTTTTCTGACATATTTGCATATATTTTTAAAAAATTTTTACAATTTATATTTAAAAGTAATGTCCATAGGCTCGAAAACTCCGAGCCTGAGCCTGGATTTAAACCCTGGAGCCTGAGCCTAGGCTAGTCTAAGTCTCCTCAAGCCGAGCCTCAAGCCTAGGCTCAGCCTGAGCCTATGAACAACATTGTTTAAAAGAATTCATTATAAACTGAAAGTCAATGTTATCAAACTGCTTGGAAAAGAGCTGAAATTTAGATTTTACTATTATTGTTAATATTACTATTAAAATTTCATTTAAATAACAGGTATTAATATTTCTGAATTTTGATACTATATTTTATAATATTTTTTTTTTGTAAACCTATGTATAATCAATGATTATTAATCACATTATTTGATAACCAAGTAATTAACGCATTTCACTATCACAGTATTAAAATGAAAAGTATTACTAACTGACTAAAAATAAACTTAAAGCTTTCATAAATTTATGAATAAAGCTGAAGAATAACCTTGTAATTGATATTATGCTTTTTTTCAAGCTAACTATTAAATAGGCGTTTCTTATCATTCAAATTAAATAAACTTTATTAATAATCTCATTATATTTTTTTAGTCTGAGTTTTTTCATTTATAAAACTTGTAAATTTTTAAATCTTTTTTTAAAAATTCTTTTTAAAATCTGCTTTTTTCTGATCTCATACTCTAAAATCAAACTCTTTTTCAGTAAGAATTTTGAAATTGAGGCATTCCTTTCAAACGAGTTAAATAATGAAATGCTTTTATAGCTTAATAGATTGTGTGTTGAAATATTATGACTAATTATTATTAACTATTAATTAGCATTGATTTTATGAAATGAAAATCTTATTCATTTTAAACTTAGTTTCCTATTCAAGATCAAAGAATATGAAATTTTAAAGATAATATTTTCCAAGAATGAAAACTTAACTAAAAGCATTCAAAAAACAAATATTTTGCATAAATAAAAGTGAAAGAATTTGATGAGTAATTGATAAATATTTTTCATATGTAATCTGAAATAATATAAACACAAAAACTGATTACTAAATTAAAAGATATGCAAAAATACGTGCCTTGTCATACGAGTCGAGTCATCGTAATATCATGATTTATATACCGGTACAAGCATTTTAGTCTTAAAAACGAAAAAATATTTGTTTCAAACATCAAAATAAGGAATAATTCCATTATTGCATGACTTTTTGTGTAATACAAATTGGTGTTTATGGCATTCAAGTGATATTTTCCATTGAAAATACATTTGTGAAAAAGCCTATATTTGTCAGTAAATTGAGACTTCGACTCTTCCCTTGGAAAAAGTGGAAGAAAAGCATAGGGGGTCAAAAGAAAATTTTTTCGGGAGATAGAAGAAAAAACTCTTAAACCGGGAAAATCTGGATTTTCAAGTATGGTTTTATAGAACCTATATATGACCAGAATAATGACCAAATTCTCGAACTCGAATTGCGTTTGATTCAGTTACACATCGAATGTCAATTATGCCATTTATATTTAAGACATAACACTTTAATTAAACTCTTATAATTTACATAATTAACATTTTAGATGCCCAGGTTTGAAAGGTGGGTGTAGATGGAGTATAGCCTCATCCTAGAAAGCCAAAAAACTAGACCCCCACGATTTTGGATCATCTTTCAAAAACAAAAAACAAAAGGGGTGACCAAAAGAAATATCTTTTTCATTTACCCCCTCCGCGAATTTTGCAAATTTTGTGAGTTAGCCCCTCTCTAACACAAAGTATCTGGTTCCTGATTATAAGTATCATTAGTTAAAAGGAAGAAAATTCAATTAATCTATAAATTAATAGATTTTGCCTAATTATAATTTTTGTATTCAATAAACTAATTATGAACTCTAAATAATTTCAACATTCAGACAATTCCATCTGCAATAAGAATTGCTGGTGGAGTAACGGATGGCTCTAAAATATATATAGCTGGATGTGTTTCGAAAGATCCCAATAGATTTTCATTCAATCTACAAAACGGTGAAACCGAAGGCTCTGACATATTCCTTCACTTTAATGTTCGCTTCGACGAAAATGCCGTGATTAGAAATTCATGTTTTGGTGGCATTTGGGGCGAAGAACAAAGAGATTCGCCTTATTTCCCGTTTGAACCACGAAAAGCATTCATTATTTGCATAACTGCGACTAACGATGCATTCAATGTTGAAGTTGATGGCAATGAGTTCATCACATTTGCCAATAGAAATGACACGATCTCTAATATAACGCATTTATCTGCTTTTGGATCTGTCCATATCTCTGAAATACATATGCCTTTTCATGACAATCAGGTACTACACAATTGTTAATTTCTATTTGAAATGAATTAATCTAAATATAAAATATACAATAATTATGTTTTTCTTCATTTTTCAAAGAGTCGAAGAGATCTATGGGTTAGTATTCCTGGATATGCAAGAATTGGAGACGCGCTGTACTTGAGGGGCACAACTCCTTCAGATAGAGATAAATTCGCAATTAATCTTCAAACGGGTCCATCAAATGCAGATAACATTGCATTTCATTTGAATGCTCGCTTCAAAGGCGATGATATGATTGTTTTGAATCATAGGTCTGATAACCAATGGGGAGAAGAAATTCGAGTTAATGATAGCGACGATTTCAAAGTTTCATCAAGTTTGGATGACGTGAAACTTTTAATATCAATAGAAGATGAGAGTCTCAACGCATTTATTAATGGTCACGAAATCGATGCCTTCAAACATAGAATTGGAATTAATTCAATCAAATACTGTTCTATTGAAAGCGATTTATTGATAAATAATTTCTATTATTTGGGTTTTCCGATCAAAAATGACAAATACAGAGTCAAAGTTATAAAGACAGGAAAAATTGTTCTGCCCTTCATTGTAGATATAATGCAATGTAAAGGAGTTGTAGTTTCGGGAATAGTCGCTGATTCTCCCACAAGATTTTACGTGAATTTGCAGCTCTCTAACAATGATATTGCTATGCATTTCAATCCTCGATGGGATGATAAGAGATGTGAAGGCGAATGTCTTGTTATTAACTCGAAAACTAATGGCGAATGGGGTTCAGAGATAAGAGAACCACTAAAGCTCAAACCCAACATGTATTATGAATTTATCTTTAAGTTCAATGGACAGAACGAGATCAACGTATCTATTGATGGCTGTGATGTCAATCGGGGCAAAGTTTCGAAACTCAATCATTCATTCAATAATTCTGATATTAAACAAGTAGAAGTTGGCGGTTCTTTCATAGCTAAACAAATCTCTTGCCTTTATTGAACTGAATGTTTGAAATATATTTTGCTTTAATTTGAGAATTCTTTATTGAAAGTCAAGAAAATTACATAAATATTGATAAACTATTTTTTCAAACTGATATTTTGCTTATTAATAATTGAAATATTATGTTTCGCGAATTATTAATACGATTTGATTTTATTATTATCAAAATTTTAACTAATTATTTCTAAATTGGCTTTTTTAAATCTATTTATAGCAAGAGATAATGACAATATTGCTATAATTAAATCAATGAGCATAACAATTGTTGTCACAGTTAAAGGCTGTACTTTGGTTCCAATGAAAATTGGCACTAATTCAAAGTTATTAATACCTATAATAAATATTGGATTAATTTTTGGTAACAATTCATTAAAATTATTTAAAGTTAATTTACCAGTCATTGGACCAAATATTATGGAAACATTGAGAGTAACAATAAAGCTTGCAGTAGACACAGTGGCCAACCATAAAAGAGGAAAAACTGATAATCTATAAGTTGCAATCCATGCAGATATATATGTTAGGAATGTATTGGTCAATGAAATACTTCTCAATACCATCAATACATTGTGTTCGGGTAAATATTTCGATAATTTACCGCTTAATGTGTCAAAAATAGTATTACATTTAACGATAACTGGAAAACTGGTTGAGTTGCTTTTGCTAATAGTTTGGTTGAATGGTTTGCAATTCCAAGTTTTTACTGTTAAATAAGTTGAATAAATAGCACAAAATAACATTATTAAACAAATTGGTAAATACACAATTAGCAGTAGTTTACGAATTAGTTTAGATCTTAAATTCAAATCTCTTCCATTAGGCATATTTTGATTACAATTCAAAATAAATTCAATACAAATCAATAGATTTTAACGATTATTGGAACGTAACTAAACTTTTATTCTTATTTGTTTGAAGCTCTCAATTATTCATGTTATTGATCACTTGTTTAATTAAACCCTTTGCAACAAATCATTTTAATTGATGAGTTGAACAACTTTTCTCCGGTTTAATCAAAATGTGGACAAACTTTTTTTTCCACTTTAATCAAAATGTGGATAAACTTTTTTTCACCTCATAACGAAAAG
>JAQIWZ010001937.1:0-10285 GCA_034697245.1 Malaconothrus monodactylus
GAATTTAAAACTAAATCTTTAGAAACGATTCCACATTAACTACAAAATTGTATCAAATAGTTGACTATATTTTGTAAAAGACGGAAATTGAATTGCAAAGATTAAATAAGAAGTTGGATAAAATATAAACTTGACGAATCGTAAATACAAGCAAAACCGTTCAGTCGAACCCAATATAATCAGAACGCGTTCTCTAAATCATAATTCAACGAAAGAATTTTAGATTAACTGATGGCTCTTTTCTGTGAAGGTCTGCTTAAATTCACTCGATCTATACTAAAAAACAAATGCATCTCAATTTATCTCCTTACAAAATTTAAGCTTGAGTTTGAGCTTACATTCATGGAACTAATGGCCATTATTTACCATTAGCATCGAGGAAAGAGTGAGAGAGATTAAGTTTGGTTTGGATTTGGTAAATATTGCACAGCAAATTATCGCCAACTTTTTTAATTCTTATTACAAAAACGGAAGTAACGCAATCGAATCATTAGTTAAGGAGAACTTGAAAACCTGAAAACATTTTCTAATTATTCTTAATCTTATTTCAAGTAAAAGTTCTTCCTATTCTAATGCAATTGTTACATTCAAGAAATTAATTTTAAAGGAATATTCAATTGTTTTTCTCAATAAATTCAAATTATTTCCATAGACGTGATATTTCTTGAAGAAGAAAAAAGCAGATATTATTTAAAATAGTTTAGATACTATTCATTTGGATTCATTCTGTTAGCAGTAAGAAGATGTGAAATCGAAATTTTTGATTCCACTTTTTCCTGAAATTCAAAATTTTGTTTATATCATTATTATATTTTAGTTCAAAAAATTAACTTCTGACTTATAAGAAGTTCTAATCATATTTCGAGACAATTCGTTTTTTGAATGATTGCCATAAAAAAAATTCTTCAATCAAAAAGATGTTTAAAATAGAACATTCATTGATAATAATGCATAGATAACAATATTGTTGAAACCATTTGTGAGTGAATATCTATAATCTTTAGTAATTATGGCTTTCCTAATGTTTTGAGGGTATTTTTGAGGGTATTTTTGAGGGTACTTTTGTGAGAATTTGTGGACTCTTAATACCAGTTAGTTATCTATACGGGTCTTTACATATTGATGATAATGTGAAATATAAGTATAAATTTCTTCGCTTTCACTGAACGTGACGTCAAACACAAGCAAATGCTTTGCTATAACTTTTACAGCACCGCATCTGCTTTTAACGCAATCGATCCCTTTTGCAACTCTCTCACACTCACTGATGTTTTGTTACGTAAGCACTGTGTCTGTACTATGAATATAACTAATGTTGTAATACTACTCAATTTTTGATGAAGTTTTCCTTCTCTTATGTTAATCATTTTCTTGATTCCGTTCACTTCCAACTGATTCAAATGTTTGTTTTTTGATCTCAATTTCAAATACAGGTTTCGAATAGAGATTATATCTCTATCCTTCGATTTCTTAGATATGGATTTAAATATATTTGAGCTAATTATGAAAAATTACTTGTAATTTTGTTTAATTTGAGTAGGATTTAACTCGCGCTGAGTATTAAAATTTAATGAAATGAGTTTATACTTTTTGACGCACCCATTTATAAACTATGAAAACTGAATTACAAATTCATTTCTACTCTCAAATTAGTTACTATCAAATTGAAAGAAAACTAAACACTAAGCCTGATTTAGTGCTAAAGAGGAAAATGATTTTGCTAATGAGTTCTTAGTTAAAAGTGAGCTCAAAGCTCAAAAGTTTTTGAGGTTTCTTTAAAGCTTTACAATATGAATTGGAAGAGTTCTCAGAACACTATTTGTAACGTAGTCTGCAGTGTAAGGCACCCAAAAGTGCGCTTCTCTCGACTTCTCGTATCATTGAAGTGCAAACAATCCATTCAACGTTAGGCACATATGCAGTTCATATTATATTCAACTTAATACGATTTCTTTTGGCACGTTATCAGTATTGAGAATTTTACTCAATCATCAATAAGAATGGGATGCACTGGCTTTGGAAACATGGGACTCAATCACCAAATCTCAATCTCAATTTTCGTAGCAATCCTTGCAGTTTATCGGAACAGTAATTTATAGAGCAGTCTCTCTGGATTGCAATCACTATTTGTTACTAGAAGTTTGTGGTGACATTGGTTGGAGTTAGTGGTGGTCTTATAACTTTGTTCAGCATCACGTGTGCATTCAGTTATGGGCTGAGAATATTTCTGTGAATGAAATCCTTTGTCAAAATATTGGATTCAAAGACATAAACAACTTGTGAGAATGCATTCAAGCTTAAAAAAGTTGAACATCTTTGCTTCAATATTCGCGGATTTATAAAGTTGTATCTCAGTTAGTGATTACATCAAAGTTTTGGCGGATCAGTTGCACTCTACCTCGAGATGTTTTACGTTGTCTATAGTGCCAAATAATATATGCTATATTTAAACTGAAAGCTCAATTCGATTAGTGATTCTATAACGCAATTGTCCGCTTGTTATTCTCATTAACGCTGATTCAGCAAAACATTGCTTTTAAAAAAATCACTTTTGACTAACTGAGAATAAATTAATAATCGCAGTGTTAATGTTTGAATATAAATTTTATGCAAATCTAGTTGTCATAACTCTATTTTGATTGTCTTAAATCTAATTTTATTTATGCATTTATTTGAAAAGTGAATTTTCACATAATAGTATACATTCAATAGCATTAATAATAAATTGTGTGAAAACTTGTATAAAATGGATTATAAAAATACTTATTCATCGGTTGATATGCAATGTGATAGTCCACCACATTTGCAAAACAAAGCAGGGAGTTTAAGCCCTTGTCGACCAAAACAAGGTCTGGCCCCTATTCTTCTAGCAGTTCCTACTCCTGGCGTTCCTCGAAGAAGACATTCGTGGATATGTGGGTAAGTTTTGATGCCTTCAGTCTTTCATATCATATCAAAGGGAAAAATAAATTTATAAAAAAAAAGTTTAATTCAATCTAATTATAGTATATATTATTATAATTTTTTGATGAAAATATGTTTTCTACTAAAATGAAAAAAGAGTTGATGAAAAAAAAGTTATAGAGATTTACATTTGAATATTTTTCTAAACAATTTCTTAAGAAATGATGTATTATAAATATAAAATAAATATTAAAATACATGATAACATAGAAAAAGTTATAATAACAATTTGATTAAACTTATTAAATATGCAAATTCAGTATAAAAATATTTTTGAAATCAAATCTTTGACTTATTCTGCTTAAACTCAAACAAATTTAATACATGAACTGAAAGTGTATTTTTGCATTAAATTTTATTCTACTTGTATTATATTTTCAATAATCTATTTGATTTAGAAATTTTTCGACAACATATAATGAAGTGCAATACTGCATAACTGTGTAAATAGTGGTGAAATATTATGTAAATTGCATTTCTATATAAGTTGTAGCTGTTATGCGCTTGAGTACTATTAGTAACTTATTATATTATACATTTTTAATTGAACTCTAAACATCATAGATAATTAGCGCTAATATAAATGGATATTGAGTCAAGTATCACAAAGTTATTATATTACTAAAGCTAAATAATACTTCTTTTTTCTCTTTAACAAACATTTAATCTGCAATATTAGCTCTAATGAAATATTTTTTTTTGTCAACCATTTCTCAATAAATCAATTATTCAGGATTTAGAAAAATTTTTTGATATGCTTTTGACTTAAAATTCCATTATAATTATGTGCGATAATTATAATCCATAAGCTTTATTGAAAATTTTTTTGTCTCAATGATCGGTTGACATTAGAATATTGTCATATAATTGCGATTTCTATAACCTATGATATGTTAGCAATAATAATAATTTCTATAACATTTTAACGCTAACATTAAAAAACTTAACATATTTTGACCTTTAATGTTATCTTTGTTACGCTATGAATTTTTGAAATACTTATTTTCATATTTGATTTGTTTGACTATAAATTATTTATAAATATGTGATCAAATTTCATAATCATTATTTTACGTCACTGGTCAATACAGTGAGCTATTTATTAAACAAATTAAAATCACTAACACTTTCCAAATGATCAAAAATAATAATATTTTTGTTGTTTAATTTGATAGTTTCCAAATTAAATTTTTTCTAAAATCAAAAACTTTATTTTGCGCATCGCTATTGAACTGAAACAAACATTTGATTTTACAGATAATAAAAAGAAGGAAAAATATTTCACTTTAACGGTTTAATTGAGCTTTAATTATCTTTTTTAAAGCTGAATAAATTAGGATTCATTTAATGCTTGTAAAAATTATTAAAATAGTTATTAAAGCATTGAAGTCTTGAGATTAAGTTTTTGAAATCATTTGAATGATTGATCGCTGAAAAGTCATTCAATTTTTTTTCGTTATATCAATAAAAAAAATTTACTCAACTTCAAGAGCTTAGATCTGAAAAGCATCCAATTTTTGTCTCATTTATCAAATTTAGACAATGCCAAACGATTCAAATAGAGAATAATGAAAATTAATATTTATTACGCAATATATGTCAAATCTCTATTGTATTTATAACTTTTATAAATTCAATATCATTTTAAATTTTCAATTTTTTTGTTGTTGCAAACATGAGAAAAATATTCCCTGTGACTAAACTATAAAAATACAAGTTGTTTTTTATTTCAGAGCTAACTTACGATTTTTGTGACTCTACTCTTTAAAAATAAGATTCCTTTTACAGGAAAGTAAATAATATTTGTCCTCCCCTTCCACTGCATGAATTGTAAATGTTAGGAAAAACCGATTTTATATTCAGATTCCATATCAAAAAATACATAAACACAGCGTAACATTTTCGAGCTCTCTTATCCGAATTTGGGTCGCGAGGTTAAGAAGTACCCGTCACAGGTTGCCCGTGACGGCCAGAAACGCTACGGGCCAATGCTGGTGTTATGGAATTAGGTCCAGTCGACCGCAAGTCTATTTCAATAATCAAAATGAGATGATTCGGACTTCAATTACAGCTTTAAGTTATCAAAAATGACTTTTCATTAAATAAGATCTCTAATGGAACTCATGACAACCTATTTATTTCTTAAGAGAAAATAATTCATAAATAATAATTTTCTTTTGATATAATTTTTAGAATAATTATTTTATATTCATTTTTTTACATAGAATCGGAATATGAAGTTAGGTTTTCTCTATAACAGTTTTTGCTGTGAAGGGAGATAAACATTATTTACTCCCCAGTATATATTTATGTCTTAATTTATTCTTTGTCGGTAAAGCTCAATCTCAAGCTAAAAATCAAGAGTACGTGAGACGAGGATATAAAAAATTTATTCTCACTCATTCTTATGCATACATTTCTTTTCACTTTTGATTTATCTCAATTTCGAGCTAATACAATACATTTTTTCGTACATGTTTGTAAGGGAATGCGGTTCGAATGTGTAGCGCTCTTATTAATATTGTATTGCACTTTGATATTTAAATGCAATCCTAAATTTACTTTCACTTGCGGTACACAAATGTTTTGCCATTCGAAATGAAAGCACATATCTTTTCAATCAAAAAGCGTTTTCAATCAATTTTGTCAATTAAACTTTTATTCTTGTAAAAGCAAAAATAATTTATCTCAATTTGATATATGATCTTTACGTGATGTTTATTAATGCCATGCAATTCATACCAAAAGTCACTCAATGTATTCACTGAATCGATTCTGGAAAAATACTTATTTTTTCGGTCGAAATATGCTTATCCTGTAATAAAAACAATAATTTTATTCAAAAAAATGATTTAGATTTGAAACGAGGAAATGTTATTGATATCTAGCATCAAGAATCAGTCAAATCACATGAGAAATCGGATCATTTCTCGTATTGATGGGTAGTATTTGAAGTAAAAAACAGATCCATTTGAAGTGAATTCAATTTTCTATTTTCATAATACCCTTTTAGATGCATTTTTAAAAATTTATATATAGACTACAGTTTGTTTTGGCTATATATTTAAATCAATTTTCTCCATAATTGAATAATATAAATATATGGTTTTGAAGATTCTTTGGATCTATTCATTTTGATTGACAGTTTTAAGACATTGACATACTTTTTCCTTGATTTTTGTGAGAACAAAGTCAACACTTTATTTTTGAACACATTTTCACTAAAATAGTGGTCATTGAAGTAAATTTACTGTAAGGACTAATTTTGCTTTTGTTTCCTTTTGTATGCTTGTTAAGTTAAATTTCACATCAACTTTTTTTTTAAAGATAATGAAATGGCAATGAAATGTTTCCTCATTAGAGTTTCAGCAAAAAAACCCTTCATATACTTTCTTAAGTATTATACAAAAAATACTTAAATTCAATCTGTTTTATACTCATATAAATTGTCTTAATTTTGGAAAAGTCTTCAGCAAATAAAAGAAAAGATAAGCTTTTATGTAAAGATAAACTTTATTTTATTTTTACTGGAAATGAAACGTTTCTGATCTAAAAAACTTATTTATAATTTGAATTGTGTTCATAAAAGTAAAAAGTTTAATGATTTGAACTGAAGAAATCTTAGCAATAGAGTTGATGGTTATTTTTGAAAAATAGAAGTGTAATAAACTCCTAGTTTTCTTTTCCATAATATTTGATGAGTTGATTCCTTGGCTCATACAATACTACCACAACACTAATATTGACATTTTACTGTTGTCACGGAAAATAGAGGAAGTGAGATATGTACACAACTAACACATTACTTTGCTGTAGAGCTAATCTCAGAACTGGCATTTTTAGTTTCTTGAGTCAAAATTGTTTTGTTACCTTGAATTTATTTTATTATTTGAACTTCTTTTAATGCTTACAACTATTTTTCCTCATCTGCGACGATAAAACTTCTTTTTTCAATATAAGAAGTATCGATATTAGAAATAAGATAAAACTTAGCGCTTAATTATTTACGATTCAATTTTCAATTTTCTGAATGAAAATTTTAACTTTGATTTAGCTTTAACTTAAAATTAGGAAAAATAAAAATATTTAAAAGGTTAAAAATATTTTTTATGTAATCTCAAGTTTAAGATTTATTGATTCTCAACTTTTATTCTTCAAATTTGATGTATTAAAGTACGATAATTATGTTGCTATTTTATTTGGCAAAGGATTAACAATCAAACTAAAGAATACTTTAAATGTAATCTCTTTTAATTGTAAGGTTTAATAGAAGATTAAATTCCATCAAAATATTTTATTCTGTGAAAACAAATGATTAAAACACTTCTCTTAAAATAAAATTCCTGCTAATAATAGATTGAATCTTTGTGTTCATAATTTTACCAAATAGTAGAAACAAAATTATTTTGAAATATTCAATGCTTTCTCTAAATAAAAGAGGATTTAACACTTATATCTAACAAGATATGTATTAAGATTAAAAATCATTTGATAAATTACTACTTTATTACTATGATTTTGTGGCTAATAAATAATGATTACTTCCTTATAAGCTTCATTTTGACAACTTTGTTAGATCTCTACAGTAGAGGAATTCAATTCATATATCAAAATATCTAATAATTATTGATTTTTTGGTTCATTTTTAGTTTTTTGATACTTAAATCTAAATATTTTATTATAAATTTAATGAAGAAATAATGTAAGACATAATAATAAAAAATATTGTTTTTGTAATTCCTTTTAGTTAATGAATTAAAATTAACTTATCTATAATTTTATATTTTTTAATTGAAGTTCATTTCATAAGTTAGATTATGTTTTCCCTCAAAATTGAACCATTATATTGAAAAGTTCTCTAATACTTTAAAGACAATTAAGAAATGAACTCAAATTTTGCTCAAATCAAACTAAGGATTAATAAAGTCTAGGAAAAGAGCATTAAATGTAATTAAGATTAAGTAAAAAAATCTTTCAAAAATTTTCAATTAATTTTGAAAAGTATCAAATATGTACTGAATTTTGAAAACTTAGTCTCCATTGAATACAAGATTTCTTTTATCCGATTATTTGAAGTTTATTTTCATATCAAGCATTAAAATGAATTTATATCGGAAGCTTAATTGTGAAAGAGATTGATATATTAGATAAAAGATAATTTAAACATTTTGAAATAAATAAGAATATCATGATTAATAGCATGACATATGAGCATAGCATATAAATTCAATCTATTCTCAAATTAATAACTGAATCAATTCAAATGATTATCGTGAATAAGAAATTCAGGTGTCACTCAAAGTGAATAATATTAGACATTATTATTATTAGATAAGAGCTAAAACCTACCAAAAAGTCACTCAAAATTTGTTAGAATATAATTACGTAAAAACATAACTTTGAGACCAGTCATACTTTTCCTTCAGATTTTCCATTATATTAAAATGTTTTAAGTCTGTTATAGCACTCTTCTTGATGAAAGAGATTTTCAATCAAAATTTTGATACCAAAGTCAACTGCTTTATGAATTAATAAAGATTTTATGTTAATTCACAAGGTTTTCAGGATGGGTAAAACAAACTTAAATTCACTCTTTTTGTATTTTCCTTTTTCCTATAATTAATTTATGATAAGTACTGAATTGAATTGAATGACTTTGTCATGTTTTCATGTTTTTATCATTTCTTTCCCATCTTCTCTCTATTCAATAATCAATCAAAATTTAAATATTGTTAAATAATTGCGAAAAAACATAAGGCAAGTCAAACTTATTACTTGATATAAGCACCTGATGTCCAGTTTAATTAAATGCATTCATATGCCTTTGCAAGTAATGCAGTAAAAAATTACTCAATATATTAATCATAAAAAATTAGTAAAATATCATTTGCACTTGAAATTATAAATTCTAATTTAGACTAAAGATTAGACTTTTGGAGAAATAGTCATTTTGGTTCATTAGTCATTTCATTTTGAAATGATTAATTTCAATAATTATTTTTGATTAATATTGATTCAAATGAGCCGCTAATTTCAAACCGGCTGTTAAAAAAATTCTGAGCAACAATTCCATCAAAAACAATATCATTCTTTTATCAAAGCAATAGAATTGACTAAAGGTATATTAAGAATAATAAAGACTTCTATTATAAGAATAAAACAATTATAAATTTTTTTTTAAACTTTGAATAAAAAAAGGTTCAATTTTTTATAGGTAAGAAAAACTTTCGAAATTACTTCCTCTAATGAGTTTCAAGAGTTGAATTGCATGAGATGCGCAAAGTTTACTTTAAAAAAATGTAGAGGCTATGGATATGAGTTAAAAGTTTGGAACAGCTAATGATTCAAATTCAATCTATCTTTAAAATGATTTCATTAAATGAAAATGTTTCTCAATGTTTGATTTTATTTTGTTCCTCGCTTTCATTTATCATTAAAAATTTTGAAAATTACTTTTTTCTTCAAATAACAATTAATTCAAACCTTTACAATTGAAATGGAAATAAAGTTCAATATAACTAAATTAAAAATCAACATTAAGGAAAGAATAGTAATCTTTTTTTTAAGAGTACAAAAGCTTAGAAAACAATATCATAGAATCGCTAATTAAAATTTTATTTAAATTTAGAAACTTGACAGTACTTTACTTTCTATAGAAAGGCTTCAGTTAGTGAATTAGGTTGAAAGTTGAAAAAAACTTGTGAAAATACTTTGATTGTATTCAATAGAGCTATAAATCTATTCATTCACTACCTCTAAAGTTTTGTCATCCAATTGCAGAAAAAAGTGATATTTGTAATAATCTCAATTAAAATTTAATCAAATGATTGATGAACAATTACAAAACACGTTGTAAAAGAACTCCATTCATACAGCAATACTTAAAATTGGAAGTAATTGCCTCAATAAATACAATGCTTAACTCAGCTTTGCTCTAAATCATGAGTCGAATCATTTATTCTCAGCAAATGTTTAGCAACAGACGCCAATTCTTCTTTAATGCACATTCCAAAGGAATAACAGACGGATCAATAATTTTCATCAACTTTTAAACATTTATCTCAATAGAGTTTTATATGAAAAGAAATATAGAAAAAATAATATTTACAAAACCATATTTCGTAATTGATTTCGATTTATTCAAAATAATAATAGTATCAGAAATTCTAAATACTTGATCTTCAAGATGAAAGTGTTTGGCATAGATTCATACCGTCTAAAGCGCACTACTTTTACATTAAATTATGTCAATAAAATGCTTAGACTTTGTTGACTCTACTAATTAGTAATTATAAATATGCTGAGAATTTGTTGTGCGTTC
>JAQIWZ010001938.1:0-10283 GCA_034697245.1 Malaconothrus monodactylus
CCGAAACTTTGTGTGATTGAACTCTACATTATTATTAATTAAAAATCATTTTGTCATATATTTTGTTTTATATATTTATATAAGTCCAAAACTTTATTGCATTTTATTTGATTAATAAATTTTTTATATGTAATAATCTTTTTTATTTTTTATGAAATTAATTTTTTCTCTCATAAATGTGTTTTTATAGCGAAAAAACTGCAATTCATTTGACTTTATATGAGTTTTACATTGTTTTAATTTTAGAGATGAATCAAAGATGTCGTCATATTTGATCAACTTTGAAAAACTTTCTAAATTCATCTAATAAGAATTTAACACAAGCTCCAGAATATAAAGAATATCGAAATTAAATTCTATAATTTCAGAACTTATGTTCACTTGAAAAAAATCAATCAATTTTTAGTGTTTGAAAACTTTTTTTTTGAATAACAATCGTTTGGAACTGTTTAACAACATATAATTGACTGTCACTACGATCATAGTTGAATCGATTTAAGTCAAGTTAATAATAATGATTATCTTATTTATTTCAAATATGAATTTCAAATTTTTTTGAAAGACGTAATGATATTTACCGGAATTCAATATCATAAATAAGAATTCAATTATAGATTCACTCAATCAATTCAATCGCGAAAGAGACTCAGCCTTTCAATCGAATCATAAAAATAATTAAATAAGTTTTTTTATAAGGTTTGAGACATAAGATGTAATAAAGTCGCTTTAGTCGCTACCCCTTTGCCTTTGATTTCATTTGTTTGATTTGTTGTTTCATTCAATTGACAAAAGACTAAATTGATTCTCAAATTCACTAAAACTATGAATAAACAAACTTTTAATGATTCCATAATAAAAGAATTGAATGGATTTGAAGTTTTCAAAAGAAGTTTATTTAAAAAAGTTTTAATTGAAACGAAATATAATTTTTTGAAACTGAAAAAAGTGGTTTTTTTTAAATGGAATGATTGGTGTCTAATTGTTAGTCTAATTGGTTGGGCGCCAGAAATAATTGAGGACAACAATTTGTTTATGAGTTAGTAGTTTTGTGGCAATAATTACACCACTTATTGCTCTATTCACTCATTTTATAGGAAATCCAAAAGTTGTTATAATTTAAGGGATTTGAATAAATCTTAAGACAAGATTCTTAACTACCATATTAATTTAATGCTATTAAATATATTACACTTGAAATTGATTTTCGCACTTTATTTTTAGAATTCAAATCCTAATATATTATTTTCTCTGAAATACCATATATTCATTTCTTGTTAATCAAATTTTTTCTAAACATTTTATATTTAAGAAAATATATCTATAATACAAAACAAAAATAATTTTTCTGCTCTTATTCTAGATTTGATCAAATTTCTCATCAAATGTATATTAAGTGAAAATTCAAATCAAAATCAATTCTAATATATTCTTATTCTCTTAAGAATTGTATTATTTGGCATAATTAGATTTCTCGTAAGAAAATTCTCAAATGAATCGTAAATTAATTTTCCCTAAAATTGATCAATATTTGTAATTAAACCCAAATATTTTGATATTCTGTCTATTCTATACAAGAATAGTTGATTAGTTGAGGAGTTTTTGCTTTGAAACTAAGTCTAAAATTTTGATTAAACAAATAAATAAATATTCTCAAAATAGTCAACTATTATAAGTAATGATTCTTATGTTCCTAAAAGAGGCTTAACTTTGACACAAAGTATATTTAATTAAGTAAATGTTTACGCATTCCTTAATTCTGTTACAGAATTACAGAATTACAGCTCTAATACAGTTAGTGTTCAATAATTGCACAAAAGTTTTCATTAATTCATTCAATGGATTCTGTGAATAGTGTGACACAAATCCAAATTCGAGATAATGACAACTGTGAAGGAGAAGAGCAAAGATATAAACAATTATCTATAGTTAAAAAGTTTTTGATAATCTTTTGTGTCAATGATATGATTGTAGCCACAATTCTGTTAACAGTGGGATGTTTAAGTGAAACTAAATTTAAATACTTGAAAATGGATTCAATATTAATGATTATTCTATCATTTTTGGGATTATTGAGTGTTTGTCTCGATATATGTTGTTTCGAAATGCAAACAATTGTTACATATTTTCTATTAATTATACTTCATTTATCATATTCTCTACACATTTGGATTCTTGACTCTCATTCAAATCTTGTCATCGAATTCTTCAGAATCTTTCAATTTATTATTTTAATTATTCTGTTGATTGTTTTCTTGAAATTAATTCATAAGATTTGTATCACTTCTTATAATCATTAAATATGAATTTTCAAAATAAACTTTGGACTCTATTGTGAACTACACTTTAATAAAGTGTTGACTCAATTGAAAGTAAAACTTATCATTCATTAAACTTATCTTTATTTGAAAATTGTTTTTGATATTCTTTGATTTCAAGGATATGTTATATTCAAAGAGTTTATTGATTTGTCAAAACTTAAAATCCATTAAATCGGAGTTAAATTCGATAATGATTTTGAATCAAAATTTTTGATATTGAATATTATGTTTTCGTATCAAATAATCTATTCATTGAAAGTTATTTACGTCTAAACTGTTTATATCAATGTGTTTTACGACTTTCTTTTGATTCATAACTTTTTCCTCTTGTTTTGAAAACAAAAAACTTAAAAACATTAAAAAAAAATTTTTGCTCTGAAATTGAGTCAAAATTTTAAACAAAAGCTGTTATGACTAAAAGAAAGTAATCCTTTCACGAATTTAAAGTTTAAAATCAAGTTTAAAGTGAGCTCTAATTCATTGCATTGAGTGTATGTGAAATACTAATAATGCTATAGTGGGTGTATTTCATGCTTCAAATTGATTTATATTTTTTTCAGTCATTTTTTTAAAAAATAAATAAATAAATTGATTAAAAATTAAATTAAACTCAAATAATAATAATTGAAAATAATCTGATTTGAGGTAAGCATCAAATGAATGATAATTTATTGTAAACAAAATGATATGATATCTAATAATAATAGGATTGCGTCTTAAATACATCGCTATTGATATGAATTGATGATAAGAATACGTTCTAATTGATAATCACTGAAGTCGTCATTAATTGTCAAGTAATTGATATCATATCATATCAGAGATTGTACTCAAACAATGGCTTCTTTCTGTGGGTTTTCTGTTTTTAATAATTTCAATACTAATAGTAATGACAATAATTATATTGATATTCAAACCAAATGTTTAGTCAGTCCTGTCGGCGATCAATTGAGTCCTTCGTCTTCTTCGGTCTCTTTAAGTACTAATGACTCGCATTTTGTTTCCAATAATAATGAAAGAACTCCTATTTTACGACACGTGAGGTTTGTCTCAAACATATTGTCAATTATTAAATAAATTCAAATCAAGTAAACAATTGATAAATAATTAATAAGTTATTAAAAATCAATTTTTACTCATATTGTCTCAAATTTTTCCATCTTTTCAATTAATTCATTCGTTGAATATTTGATAAACTCATTAAAATTTCATCATTTGTTTACTTGAAAGTTATATTATATTTGAATGTACTAAATATTTATCATTTATTAAATTTGTTTCTCTTTTCAATTGACGGACAGATTATTCCGGAGCTTGAGCTCAAGTAATTCAAGTCCAGAGCGATATAGTTCTCAAAGACAATCAAATGTCCGAAATTTGACCACTTTTTCTGGTGTTTTTACACCAGTTTGTCTTTCTATGTTTAGCGCTATATTATTCTTACGAATCGGTCAGTAATTAATTTAATTTATTAGTATTTAATTTCCTTAAATAAAATGTTGTGTTTAAAACTATTTTGTCAATAACTATAGGGTTCATAGTAGGGAATTCTGGAGTATTAACCACTTTGTTAGAAATGATTTTGGCGTATACTATATTAGTATTTACTGTTCTATCAATTTGTGCAATTTCTACGAATGGCGCCATAGAAGGCGGTGGAGCTTATTGTAAGACTTGTATTTAACTTAAACTTCATTTCCAGCAATTAATTTCTGTATTTTTCATCTCAAGTCATGATCAGTCGAGCATTAGGTCCCGAATTCGGTGGAAGTATTGGAACTTTATTTTTTGTTGCGAATATATTTTCGAGTGCTCTTTATATAACTGGTTGTGTCGAAGGGATTATCAACAATTTTGGGCCATCGGGTAATTCATTTATATTCATTAACTCAACTAAAAATAATTTGAATAATGATAAAACTATTAAAAACAGGTGGTGTCGCATCATTTCTGCCATCAGGCATGTGGTGGTCTATTCTTTATGGATCAGTTCTAAACTTGAGCAATATGTTGATATGTCTGGTCGGCGCCGCTTTATTTGCTAAGACTTCAGTTATTATTTTTGTTATTGTTATAATTAGCACATTATCCGTTATAATCAGTTTATTGGGACAGCACTCCATGCTTGTTAGTGTTCCCGATGAGAACGACTACTTCAGAAAGCACTTTAATTCTTCTTTAGAGTTCACTAGTTTTAAATGGTCTACATTTAAGAACAATATCAATCGTATGTATCTCTCAAAACAAGATTCATTAATCTCTTGTTTTATGAGTTAATTTTTGAATTAAAATTTTAATTATAGCAAACTTTGGAATCGATTACACAACAAACGAAATGACGTCATTTCCTGATGTGTTCGGTGTGCTATTCAGTGGAGTGACAGGTGAGAAATTAAAACTCATATTCAATTTATAATAATTTGATGAATGTTTGTCAGGCATAATGGCGGGCGCGAACATGTCTGGAGAGTTGAAAGATCCGGGACACTCAATACCACGCGGAACTCTTGGAGCCGTTTGTTTCACTTTTGTTACTTATATTATTTTGGTTTTCTTAACAGCGGCCACGTGTTCGGCAGAACTGCTCCAAAATAACTATCTTTTCATGCAATACATAAACTTTTGGCCACCTTTTGTTGCGATCGGCATTTTCGCGGCAACACTTTCTGCTTCATTGAGTAATTTAATCGGCGCTTCAAGAGTTTTAGAGGCCGTTTCTAAAGATAATCTTTTTGGAATGATATTACGGCCTATAAGTAGATATTCGCGTTCGGGTAATCCAATCGCAGCAGTTGTGATGACATGGTTTACAGTTCAGTGCATTATTTTGATAAATAAACTCAATTTAATCGCTCAAATCACATCAGTATTCTTTCTGCTTTCATACTTTGCCACAAATCTGGCCTGTCTTTCATTGACGTTAACGTCAGCGCCGAATTTTAGGCCCTCTTTCAGATATTTTTCATGGAAGGTATTTATTGATATAATTTTCGTATGATTTAAATTATTCTAAAACTATTTCAATCAAATTTTGTATGACTTATAGACAACAGCTTGTGGAATGTTGGGCTGTATTGTAATGATGTTTGCAATTAACGCTCTTTACGCGGCAATAACTATTATAATGTGTTTATTACTTGTGATAGCTCTACATATCCGATCGCCTCCTGTCAGGTGGGGTTCGATCAGTCAGGCTTTGATATTCCATCAGGTATTCATTCCATTAAATTTATGCTTAAATAAGAGTTTTTTAACCCAATTATTCCCAATAATAGGTCCGCAAATATCTATTACTTCTTGATAGCAGAAAAGATCACGTGAAATACTGGAGACCACAATTTCTTCTTCTAGTTTCTAATCCAAGATCTTGTATACCATTGATTACTTTCGCTAATGATTTAAAAAAGAGTGGACTTTATATTTTGGGTCACGTAAAGGTTGGCTCAATCGATGAGTTCGAAACTGATCCCGTGTTAGAGGAATATCCTCTTTGGCTTAAACTTCTCGACAAATTGAAAATTAAGGCTTTCGTTGAAGTGACTTTAGCGTCAAGTGTAAGAGAAGGCTTGCATCAATTGGCAAGAATTGCAGGTTTGGGTGCAATGAAACCAAATACTATTTTATTTGGATTCTATGACGACGAGATTCCGGATGACTTTTTTGAGAAAAGTGCAATTTATGATAACCTCAAAGATATTCTATTGCGCGGAAACTTATTCTTATCTCTTCGCGAAGATAATAGTAAACGAGCGTTAACTGCTGAGGAATACGTTTCTATGCTTTTCGATTCTGTATTTCGACTTCAGAAAAATGTTTGTGTCGCCCGACATTTCCATCTATTAGAAAAGGTATTTAATTAAAGATCAAAATCAGATAATTTATCAGATTTGGTATATCATTATTTTGACTTTTCAAAGGATTTGATCGTGAATTCAAAGAATTCGTGTTATATAGACGTTTGGCCCATCAATTTCTTCTGTCCCCAAACATCGATCACTAATATAGACAATTGTTGGTTGTTTTTGATGCAATTGGCGTGTGTTCTTCATATGGTTCCCGGTTGGAAGACTTCAACTACAGTCAGAGTGTTTATGTGCGTCGACTCTAAGATAAAAGATGTGGCGCTTTTGCGGCGACAGTGGGAACAAATGCTACATATGTTAAGAATTGAGGCCACTATTCATGTCGTGATTTGGGATCACATAACCTCTCCTTTAGACCAATCGCTGACAGATATAAGCGTTGATATTCCGAGTAATGACGACTATGAAACTACACCCGATTACGAATACACTAAATCTCCAATAATAGTGAATCCAGAAAGCCCTCAACGTTTTGTTTTATCAAATAATTATTTGCAAAATGTGAATATTATGATACAAGAGCACAGTCACAATACATCAGTTCTATTCATGTATTTGCCGCCACCACCAGCTAATAGAAATGATAATCTTTTATATCTGGAAAGATTGGACATTTTAACAAAGAATTTGCCGCCAACTCTTTTAGTCCACGGCATAAATCCCGTGACTTCTACTACTTTATAATATAAATATTTTCAAAAATAATATATTTTATTATTGAACATGTATTGACCCAATGTTTTATATCATTGTTTTATTCATTAACTTATTTTTTTATCCGATTTGCAAATAATTCGGTTATCGAAATCTAATGTTTGCTTTCATTTCTAGTCATTTCTTCGAATTGAATACTTTTCGATTTGAAGGAATTAATAAATTATATACTCTTTTATGTAAACTTAATATTATTTATCACATTTGCATTCACAGAATGATTGCTCAAGAAATTGTTTATGAGTTTATATTCGATATTTAATAATGTGTTTGAATTATATTAAGCAAAATTATATTTCAGCAAAGGATTTCAAACTTAAATATAATATATACTGAATGTTGAGTTATGTTTATATTGTAAAAGTGCCAACATTTTAAATAGTAGTACTCTTTTCTAAAATAACTTTAGGTTATCTGGGAATACATTTTGATGTGTTTATGAAAACCTCATTTCAGCTCATAATATAAAACACCCATATTTCCTAAATGATCCAAACTTTAAGCTCTAGTTAGCATTTCTATCATAACTTTCTTCATTCAAAGAAACAAAAACGTCTTAATCTGACAAAAAATGACAGTTTTTTCAGATAAAAGCTGAAAAACTATTGCTAAATGACTGCAAAGTAAGCAATTCGTACAATTGATGCAACCACTGATCTCTATAACTGTATAACTGTATAACTTGTTCGTAGTTAAAACATCTCATGCAAAGCTATATACGGCAAGTTTGGAGCCAAAAAGTTAAAGATAGCTAAAGCTGTACAGAAATGTTTGAGATTTTCAAGTAGTTCTGCATATTTACTGTCGAATTCTTAAAATAAATATATGAAAGCAAGAGTTGAGCACAACTCAGACGCACTACTCATTCTCTAAGATTTCTGCGATAATTAGACACAAAGTGGAAACAGTTTATGCGACACATCAAAGTTGTTATTGAGAAATAGTGTCACATTTGAATTTCACTATAAAATTGAATTAAAAGTGTCTTTACTCTAAAAATAAAACAATGTCTTCTTTTTTCATTTGAAATAAAATTAATTTAGTTTTTCTAAGAGTTATCACAAGAGTATATCTTTTATTAGCTGAGCATAAATTTTGGAATTCGTGATGAGTTATAGAAGAGAATCTCCATGTATTAAGTATTACGAGAAAACAAAAGGTGATGGACTTCTCAGAAAGAGTCTATCTGCAACTCGTGTAAGACATACAAATCATTTTCCATTTCTGATTTTGTTAAGAGTTTACAAGAGTTTACAATATCACAAGAGTTTTTATAATGTTTGATAGTTTCCTCCAATGCGTCGCACATCTGACCCTTCAAGTGAAAGTGGATCTGATGATTTCCATCAATTAGATATCGGTGAAGATCAGTCGTCATCTATTTCAAGAAGTTCTTCTGAGTCATGCCATTCTTTAGGGTCTAATAGGTGTAAGTCAGTTATAAATTCATTTATTGAACAATAAAGAAATAAATCCTATTGAACAGCATGAATTACCCGTAGGGCAGTTAAATTACAATAATAGATGTTTTGTGTCAAATTTTTGCTTTCCTGCCTTAATCTTTACTTCTTTTGAAAAGTAACATAACTTTTAACTTATAGCTAATGATAAATATAAAAGTTTCACAACTAGTAAAAAGAACTAAAATTATTGCCAAATGATTTTTGAAGCATTTGAGCCTTAATGACATTATTTGAAAAAAAACAAATTAATAGTCGAATCTTTGTTGGATTTAAGCTGTCTTATAAGAAATTCTTTAGTATAATTAATTGCATTTTAGAAAAACTGACACACTTTAGTGAGAATGAAGTATGTCTTATATAAATGAAATGAGATTAAGTTTAGCCCATTTAAAAAATAGTTTCTAACATCGAAATATTCAATTCCTAATCGGCTTCAATTTAAGTAATTTTGATTTTTATTTATTAAAAAATTTTATTTTCATGCATAAAGACCTCGTTTTTTAATACCTGCAGTAAGAAAATTGGACGAAATGCGGTCATCGCGATCATCATTGAATAAATTACAAATATTTGATGATGACTTACTCTATCAAAACGAGTCATTAGATGATTTCAGATCAAGACTCAAATTAAGAAGAAGTAATAAAGCCAGAGATAGTTTCAATTATCATGAAAGCGAAGCCGACAAAAGCGATTTCTCATATGATAGCATTACAACAAAAGAAGCGCACGAAGAAATCTTGAGAAACGCTAACTCTCTTAAACTAGAAAAGGTTATCATTAGAAACTCTAATTAATGTTCGTGAATATCATGATAGAAAGTGATTAATGTTAATCATGTATATCATGAACTACTTCCAAACTTAGAATTTTAATTTTGTAAACTTATTGTTCATTAAGGCTGAAAATTTTGATTCGAGTGGTTCTAAAAAGTCAAGCCGTCTATTAAAAACATCGATACGTGGGATTAAGTCAGAAAAAAGGATAGATTTTGTTGAAGAGAAGTCAAATAAGTAATATTATTACTAAACCCGCTTCTGTCAATGAAAGTTAAACTTATATTTATTTATTTACAGACTCCAGGATATTGATAGACAACTGAATCTTCGCGATAGCCTGCAAAGCAAAGAGGAAACTCTACACAAGCTGTGTGTTCGGAGGCAGGAAGAGCTCAGATTAGCTTCACTTGTGAATAGAACATCTTTAGATTATGACGAATCATCAATGCATGGACTCCAAAGGAGTTCTACTGATTATTTCAGTCAAATACCTGATATTATGGCAGAGGATAATCACCAAAAATCGTTTAGTAGTAAAGCAAAGAAAATATTTTCAAGTCCTAGACTTCGCAGAAAAACACATTCACAAGTATTACGCGCTGCTTCCTCTATACCATCGCGTAAGCATTAAATCATTTTGTAGTATAACTAGGAACTGAAACCTATTTCCCGGAAATGTTTATATAACTGTTGTATTATTTTTGACACTTTAGTTATATTTCCACTCAAAAGCAATAAGAATAAAAGTGTAAATTTAGAAATGTTGGACTCTTCGAACAGCAATACTCCAGAAAGCTTTGGCAGTTCGAAGAAAAGTTCAATCGATGAAGGATTAGTATCTAATACTAGTAAAGCGAGAAGAAGTCCGCTTCGTTTCTTAGGAAATTTTGTCGACGATAAAATATTTCGCGGTCGTTGGGGATCAACTAAAAGAGCTAAATCATCTGTAGAATTGGGACGACTTGCGTGGGAAATACCTGATGACTTGACTGATAGTAATATAGGAAACAAGAAACAACTTAACAGAAGAAAAAGTGCAAAAGATGACTCAAATAAACGAGAAATAACTAACAATCCTTCAATCAAACCATCAAAAATAGAGTGAAAAGTTAACAGTTATTAAAAGAGACATAATTACCGGGTTTT
>JAQIWZ010001939.1:0-10280 GCA_034697245.1 Malaconothrus monodactylus
GAGAGAGAGAGAGAGAGCGGGAGAGAGTGAGAGAGAGCGAGAAAGAGTGAGAGAGAGCGCGAGAGAGAGAGAGAGAGTGAGAGAGAAAGAGAACTGGTGATGACTTACATAGTACATTAATTAATAGATCAATTCGGTCTTCTCCGTGACGATTTGATGCGATACATGTGTATGTGCCCGCTCTATCTCGTTCAATACTACGATTAAGTGATAATAATGGCGTGTCAGCAATAACTCCAATAAATTTGTCCATAAAAGAAGAGGAAAGCCACCGATAAGTGGCTGGAGGCAAAGCATCGCTTTCACATAGAATTTCAGGTGGAATGTCGAATTCAGTTATATCAACTCTTTTTGGTTTTAGTCTCAGATTTTCGGGTGGATCTGAATTTACAAAAAAAAAATTTGAATACGAGTTCATTTAATCTAAAATTTTTCGTTAATAATTTCAGATTATTTATATTATGATGAAAAAAGAGATCTACACTTTTCAGATCATAATATTTAACATTATTAGAAACAAATAGAGCAAACACGTCATAATTTTATTGAAAACATCGCAATTAATCATATGAAAGTTTATTTAAAATAAATATTTAGGAACTATTGAAGCAGCTATTGATAAGTCTATTTAATGTATTCTGTGAGTTGAGCTAAAAATATTCACTGAATTCTATTTATTTTTTGTGTTGAGACTAATTTGGTTTGAGTTTATTCTGTCATTCATCTGATGCCTAACTGGATGTTAAACAGTATCGATCACAGTTCATGAGCACAACCCCGAATGTGGCTAATTCACAAAGTATGAGTTATGTCAACTATAAAATGGGTTAAACTCGCGTTAAAGTTAATGGATTCATACTAGTATTAACAAGAAAGAAAGTTCTCTCATTTCTTAACTCATTTATTTCTCATATACTCTAATGTTTATATGTAGGGATTACTTGAAATTCAGTCTTATTTAAATTTATGTTTTATTTATTTTTATATACGGTATATTTTAAGTTCATACGAGAGTCTTCTAAAAAGTATCTAATTTCTAAAGTCACTTCAATCTAAAATTATAGCATTTTTTTTCTCTCGGATTTATGTCAAACTCTTTCAATTTTAATATATAAAGTGAAGTAATGTTTTGATCGATATAATTAAAAATGATAAGAATAAGAATCGATAAAGTTTTTGTCCAACAAAAAAAAGTTATTTAGAATTCTCTTGTTTGTAATTAAATATTTCGTAAGCTTTTTAAAATTCTAGAGACAGGGCTGAAAAAAATTTGTTCTCAAATTGTTAATTATTCAGTATTAATCAAATTAAATGCAAGCAATCAATTTCATCCTCATTTAAAGCATAGTTCGCTCGTGTTGCAAGTGATATAATTAAAGTAGTGTGAATATAATAAATAAATTTATTCAAAGTATGATATGTAAGAATTTTATATGGATTGAAAGTGAGCCAAAAATAAGTCATATTTGATATATTATGTTCTTGAAAATGTTAAACTGATTTATTTATAGTTTAATGCATAATACATACATTCAACTAAAAATTGCATTTCCGACTTCACTGAAGGTCCGACAACATTATCACTGCTAACACACGAATATAATGATCGAGACGTTCGATCCAGTGATGGCGATAATGCACTTAAGTTAAACACTAAACTGCTGACGATAGACACAAATCTATTTAACAAAAATTCTTCGGGATGTATAGAATTTTTGATGTGATAGAATTGGGACCCGTTTTCAATTAATTCATTATTCTTGTACCAATTTATATGACAAATAGGATAACATTCGACTCTACACGAGACACTAATAGCTTCTTCCATTTCTTCGACTCCTTCTTTTACTTTTTTGACTCTTTTCTCATTAACCCCAATAGTTGGTGGCAGAGAATCGATAATCTGTGGCGCAGCGTAAGGAACGATTTCAAATATACCTTTAGGTCCAAATCCAATTTCGTTGACAGCGGCACAACTGATATTTCCGCGATTTATTAGTTTCAAATTAGTTATATGCAGAATAGGACCTTTAGATTCAAAAGGAATTCCGTCGGCATTCTCCCAGTGGTAATCAGTATCTATTGAAGGCTTTCCGAGATCACTGACAATGCATTCAAGAGTTAAATTTTTTCCTTTGATGGCATAGATGCCATTCAATTGTCTTATTAAGGCCTTACTGGGTGGGTAACTGACATCGATTTGGACAACATTACTTATTTGAGAGGAACCTGCATCAGATATAGCCAGACAAGTGTAATTTCCAGTTAAGCTCCTGGAAATACTAAGCCAAGTGATTTCCTTCTGTGCAGTTAATTCACCCTCTAATTCATTCACTGATTCACCGCTATTTTTCATCCACTTCACTTTGGAAGCGTTTAACGGATTGCCGTCAATGATATCACATATCATTCTTACATCATCTCCTTCTTTAATTGTAAATCCTTGAGAAGGATTAGGATATATCTGAAGATTCACTGTTGGCGGATATAAGACATTCAATAGAAGTGGAGCTTCAGGTTTTCCGACTCCGATTTGATTAGAAAGAGTACAATAGTAAGAACCAGAATCATTTCGAGTCGGATTGACAATAGTAAGTATAGGGTATCCGGCAGGTTGGCTTATATAATGTGTTGTATCGTTAAGAGGCAATAACTCATTGTCTTTATACCAAAGCGTCGAATTTTCGATAAGTTCGGGCGGGTTTGAAGTAAAAGTACAGTAGATATTGACCGTATCAGCGCTTTCATTCACTATCAGTCCGTTCTGAGGCTCCATTACAACAATAGGAGGATCTAAGAAATGAAACAAAAGAACGGTCAGAATGGGTACTGAAGGACTGAAAATAAAATAGCCTAAGGCTTAACAATAGTAATATCTTTACATTGAATTCTGAGTTCAATCGATTGAGAGATGGGTTGTTTCATAGCAATATTTATTGCCTGACACTCAATTGTATTGAGATGATCAAAACGTGAGACAACCAGTTCTAAATAAGATCGAGTGTTGATCGTCAACCCATCGCTATTCCCTTCGACTTCGCTCCTGACGTTCGTATCTATAATTTGACTCCTAAAAAGAAGACAATCACATTTTCGATAAAAAGACGTATGGGCTTTACAATTGATACAATTGTTATGAAGGAATTACCCATTTTTCCATTCAATCTTTGTTTCTGGTTTACTAGAATATGCTATACATTGCATTACAGCCACATCGCCTTCTTTTATTTGATCACTCGGACCAACTATTTCTATTGACTGCGCGCCAACTATTTTATTTCAGAAATAAAAAATAAAAGAAAAAAGTTTCAGAAGTCATGCCATTTATCTAGAATTTCATTTAGAAAACAAGTCAAATGAATTTTTCAAACAATTGCCAACACTTACCGCTAACATCAATCAACACGAATGAATTCATTGAGTTATTTTTGACTGCATCGTGTTCGACATTACATTCATATTTGGAGTTTAAATCATTTCTTGTTAACTCTTTAGTAAATATAACGGTAGTCACGTTGTCAACGAACGAAGTATTTTTGACTTCAATAATTTGAGTGTTCCCTTCATTATCGATTGTTCTCCAGCTGACAACAGGAGTAGGCTTACCCCCAATTACAATACAAGCTAATCTCAAAAGATCGCCCTCAACTCCCGAAACTTTACTACCGTTTTCGACTTGTGAGTTTCTATACTCAATATAAGCTTTCGAGGGTTTCGCTACAAATGTTAAAAGTATTGGTGAGAGTGTTGTAAATTTGACAAAATTGCAATATATCTTAATTAATAGTGTCAAATATACCTATTATTTCTAATTGTACGAATGTTAGTGACGGGCACTTTCCAGCAACATATGTTACGTCGCACTGTAAAAAATTGGTAAAAACAAATGTTTAGCACTTTCTCTTCTATTCGAAAAGACGAATTCATTGCCCTCTTATTGATCATTATATTCTCCTAACCTTATATAGCGATTCGTCTCCATTTTTTAATTGATTGATTACTAATTTTGACTCATTTTTATGCAATGTAAGTCTAGCCCTTCCTGAAAAATCTCTAAGTGGAACATCTCTACTATTATCGGTATATACATAAATTCGTGTCCAGCGATCATCACGTTCTCGTTTGTTCCACGTTAGGAAATAGACTTCACCACAATTCTCTTGATCGATATGACACGGAAGAGAAGCGGACTGTCCAACAATACCTTTGACTACTTGAGCATCACCTAAAAATAGCAGTTAAAAGAGAATGACTTGTCAGCTGCAAGAAATGTGTTTAAACGACAGGATTGAAGGCAGTGATAGCCGTTTAGTAGAGTTTATGTGAAATTGCAATGTTATTGTAAACTTATGTGCGGCACATATCATATATATGTTATATATATTACTAATTTTTGCCACTGAATGCGCACTGCAATAAATCTTATGAGCATTAATGCAAGCCATTAATCGCAGCAATGCTTACTGTGATATAAATGTGAGGCTTAATAGTGATCTATTGGAAGCCAAATTTCAGCAAAAGCTTCTCTTAGTTTAGACACTCTCGCGTTTAACGATATCCCGATTCGGCTAACTTTCAATAAATCTGTTTTGTTGTGGTTTCTCGAGCTCTGCAGAACAAAACTCATTCACCAACTTTTTCTTACAGACTATTCAACGCATCGATGATCAGAGATAAAGACTTGTGGTTACTATTCATTAGAGAGCGTTTCCTTAGAGAGGATATATGCATCAAGAGATGCGTTGGCAACTCAGGAAAACAATATACCCCACCACCAAAGGAAATCTTCATAATGCCGGTTATAAACACTTGACCTCTTCAAATAACCTCTTCATCATTTATTGCTTTATCATTTTTCATCAAATACGCCTTCTTATAAACAAAGACTCATACCACATATAAAACAATTGGAAAGCATAACAAAATCTCGTCACGTATTCTCATATCTTTGTATAATCTGCATTCATGTCTTCGTCAATTGTAGACAAATATTGACGTTGGGCTGTCTTTTGCCTTATGCCTAGTGCTTGACTTCACTTAAACCCAGTTATAATTTATAACTATCTTTGAGTTTATTTAGACATATAGACCTCAACGGAACAATAGATCAACTGAATACACATCAGAAGTAGTGATCCTCTCAATGCATGCCTTTTTCATGTTGGGTCTCCGAATTCATGCATATTTAATTTAACACTTCATTTTTACTACTACTTCAAAAGTATAATCAAGTTTAGGTTTAGTTTTCCTCAATAAATTCTCTTAAATATTGTTATGTTGAGTGCACCTGCATTTATGCATTTATTTACGATTGGTAGTCAATGGTTGTTAGTCTCCCTCCTGGCACGAATAAACATGCACTACTGCTGTTCAACTGAAGAACTGCTTTAATTAACGGAAAACGTGCAATTAGACAATCCTATTGTGAACTTCTATTCAGTAATATTATTCTCAAACGCTATTGTGAACAGTATATTCTGAGAGTACGTCAGATTCGTTTTATTGATCCTCAGTTTTAAAAGTAGTCCCATAGCAAGCATTACGCACTGGTCTTTTCTCCTGTTGACGTTGACCTGCTAATTAGCTGCTCTTCCGAACATTATTTTCTTGGGCGACATCCTTTTTCTTTTCGAGTCTCAACATCTATTCGCTTTTTATCACATTTCAAGCTTTTAGCAATACTTTATAAAACTCTTAGTGTTTTTTTCTCCTCTTTAATCGGTTATCAATAATTCATCATTAGAAAGGAAGCAAACATAACATAGCAATGGATTGATTCCAGAATAAAGGATGCTTTGATAGCGCATTGCTTTAGTTTCATTTTTAACTCACATTTACTCTTACATTATTAGACTGTCACCTAACTTGGGAACATGCAATTCGAGTCAAGTATATGAGTTAATGGTTGGGAAGGCAGTCCACACGCACATACATTTTGAATGCCAAACGTTTTTTTCAATGGGTAATCAACTATTTGCACGCCTTCGCATTAAACAAGTTAAAAAAAATGCTCACCTGCTGATTCTTCTGTCTCCAAACTAAAGACCAGTGATTTAGCTGTTGTTATACATACAATTAGAAAAATTTGGCCGAGCATTGACTTCAAAACAATGGGTAACAAAATTGCCAGAAAGCACAAAAATTAATCACATAATTATTTAGAGACTCAATTCAATAGAACTAACTTTAAGAGTATGTGTACGGAACACATGCCGTCAGATCTCACAAATGCTTCACATATGATATAAATAAACCTTACAGTAAACTTGAGTAACGAATTCTCTATTTCTCATATACACTCCGATCAACTCTCAAACACACACAAAATCCCTTCTGTGAATCCACAGAATCTGAAGACCTTATTTCTGTTTCGCGCACATCATATGGCATAGAGAGAGACACACACGCACTAAACACGTATTACTGCGCAAGGCTTTGGCTCCTTTGAATGCTGAATAATAGTGAAAATGATATTCAGCTGAGATTTAGCCTAAAGCCAAATCACAAGTAATCACAAGTTTCCGGTCCGAAAGCAAAAGACAAGAAACTCTTGTCTTAAAGTTAGCCAACAAACGACAATTAAGTCTAACTCCAACTCCTGTCAGTGAACTAACTGGCTATGGGCTACTCGACTACACCAAGTACTTGAAAAGTAACATCACTTTAAAAGAGAGGCAGGAAATAATAGAGGGTTTGTCAGTGGGGCCAACTTTAGAGGAAAGAAAACTTGGGGAAAGCGAGACTAATACTAGCGCTAACCTACGACTTTGCATAACAAAAAATGAATGATGCTTTGCCAACTGTATCCACTTTTTACAACCAATAGGCTTTGACTCAAGTTGTTTGGCCAACATCTGGTTCATCATCTCATCTCCATTTAGCATCACTGCTATTCTATTAGAACTAAATCTAACTCTGAGCCATCATCAACATCAACATCATTTCTACTCAATATGGAACCTCATAATCAACTCATTCAGTGATTCACTGACGAAGAGTCAGAAGTAAAAGCAAACCAGTCAAGAGAAAAGTGAACGCGTTATTAGAAATACAGTACGTATTGGTTTAGTGAATGCAAAGGCACGAGAGATTCATCGACTGACTGTTGGCTTATTTCTTACGAAGTTAGCATTGCTTCATAGTATATACTGATTGTGAGTTGTGTTCTCTTAAGTTTGTGAAGCTCTTGTTCATGAAGTGAAAAATAGTGAGATGAGACGAACACTAACAAATGCCACTTCGTATTGACGTCTCCCTTAACCACAATAAGAAACACTGCGTAAGGAGAATATGACTATAACTATAACTACGACGACGATGATTATGGCGTTGATCAAATATTTTTCAGTAAACTTATTGATTACGTTCTACTGCTCTATTTTATTCAGAGGTGAGACCAATGTTGCGAATAATAAGACAATGAGTGCTTTTCTGTGATATAATGTATGTCTACTGACTATCAGAGAGAGAGAGAGAAACACTTTAAGGTTGTGTCGCAATTATAAATAGTGTTGACCACTATTTTCAGTGAATCAATTGCTTTCCGTTGCTTTTGCGTTTTCAGCATCATTTAATTGCATTACAGCCTGCATTGGCCCAAATTAGTCTCTATTCCTACTAAATGCATGCGAGTGTGTGCGTCAATGTGTGAATATAGTAACTGCTGTTTTAATGGCAGAGAGTCTGCAAATATGCTCTCTTTCACAAGAGTTGTTACATTCTTACTCAATGAGTACTGTTTTGGTCCTATTTATACTTTGGTTTATATCCTTAGACATAACGATTCACACTTTACTGAATTCACACTCGCGTAATAAAACATAAAGTAAAACATTTTGTTTCAGAACCTAATGCGCTCACCAAAAGCTAAACCCTTAAAGAAAAATTGCCGTTTATTACATGTCTTACATTGTATTCAATTGTATTTCATTCTATTGGTCTTAATATTGGGACCAAAATCATAATAGAAAATAAAAAAGAAAATGAAAAAAGTTTTGGTGAGTAAATAGTAGAGCAATGCAATCATCGCATGGACTTAAGTGCAAAGCAAGCCATTCAAATGCAGACTAATTTTGGTCAACTGTTTTGGCGCATCGCTTGTAATGCTTGAGGCAATTGAATGCGCTTTCACTCGATAACCACCTGTTGTAGAAAAAATGGTTTTACACACAATTGTGTTTCGTTTGAAATAAAAGAAATCTCTTTTTAACTCTATTTACAGGTATTTCTGTGGAATGCGTTCGAATAAATAAAGTTAGTTCTCCGCAATCCATTGAGAGCGGTTCCTCTCAAAGTGTGATTCTTGACTGTCAGTTCGAAATCAATAAAACTCTGGATGAAATGTTGGTTCTTAAATGGTGAATATCCACTAAGAGCGGAAGCAATCAATAAAATGGATCCATTTTTCTCATGATAGTTATTATTTATTATGCAATGCCACAGGTATCACGAGGGCGACAGAAGACCTATCTATCAATGGATAATATCGAAGGACAGCAGAGAGTTTTCTGATAAAATTGAACCATTTGTTGACAAAAATTACTTCATTGAAGATAAATTAACGCGTTTCAGAGCCATTCGCCTTATGAATCCGCCTTCAAGTTTGAGTGGAGACTACACTTGCTATGTCTCATCTCTTGATAGTCAAGACTCTGAGAAAACTAAACTTATTATTTTTGGTAAAAACAGAAATTAATTATAACCATTTTTATGACTTTCATTTATTTTTACAAATTTATTAAAGCGACAAATTTTAAATAACAATACAATCAATTTATTCTAAAATCTGAATTGAATTTTTTTGCATATTTTAGAGACAGCGAAATCATTTTATATGAATGTTACAGAAGTTGACGATGGAATAAATATAACATGTTTTGCAAGTGGGCTCTTTCCAGAACCCGAATTAAGATTATTCCGAATTCAGCCAACGAATGAATCGTATTCTCCGATTGAAATAATGGATAGAACAACAACTAATGTATTCAGAGAGCAACAATCTGGTCAATACTCTATTTCATTAAAATCAAACATTTATGAAGATTCGTTATCAGCTCTTGATCAGACCGATCATTACGAATGCAGACTTATATTACCGGAAACTGATTATAGCGAATCAAAACAGCTTGCATTACAAGCAGGTGAGCACTAAAATTGATGAAAAAAGAGGAACTTATAAAACTGTATATAAGATAAAAAAATGCAAAGATGGCAAAACTCAGTCAATCGGGAACTCTATGAATTTCTATGAGTATATTGAAGATGCAAAAATCGAGCCTTAGTGTTCGATCGAACTTCTGCACTGCAGTCAGTCAGTAATATTTGAGATCCCCACTTCAATATAAAGAATCCCCTTATATTCTGGCTCTGAGCCGAATGTACACATCATATACAGACTCACACACATAGTATACACACATAGTATACACACAAACTTTCTATCTGGAGGCTCTCTTTCGCTTTGGCTTTTTTGCCTTTTATCGCTTAGCTATCATTGCTATCATTGCTATTTTCAATTCCATAACGGAAATATTGCATACATGGCTTATACAGTAGTATTCGTTATATTGAGTCTAGCGTTTGGCCTCAGATCTTATTATTACTATTATTATATAGATATAACTTAATATAAGAAAATTCTATATTACGAATGTATATATTCTCTTATATAAGTTAAGTGTATATAAGTGTATATAATGTAAGTTATATTATATGGTCGGAAATTAAAGCATTCTTTTCTAAACATCTTAAAGCGAAACCATATGATAGACGACTCAAAAGGAGCTCAATGGCCATCCTCTATAATAAGAACAAAGATCATTTAATACTCCCACCAGTCATAATAGTTATTGAGCGTACGAACAAAACCATATAATTTATAAAAAGCATTATAAGTTGACCCATTCCGTGATCACCTCATTAGAAACAAAAAGCCTTTTTTTCTGATAAAACTTTATTTGTCATTCAAAGGCATAAACTTGGAGAAAATCGGCTTAAAACTATTTTCAGCAGATTAAAAGTTGTTTTGTACACAAGTCATTCTTGGCTACTGTTTCTATTATTTCTCTTTTTTGTATAGCATGTGCTGCTATTTGTTTAAAGCTTATTTGTAAGCGTTTCGCGAAAAGCCAAACTGCGTTAGGCGTGAGAAAATTGAACAAATGCATAAAAGAAACACATAAAGTGGAAATTTGTGTATAGAGAAAGAACGTTGAGTGTATATCAGTATACAATATACAATCTGCATGTACTGTAGTTATGTATACATTCAGTGCCCATAC
>JAQIWZ010001940.1:0-10279 GCA_034697245.1 Malaconothrus monodactylus
ATTGTTAATAATAAGTAAAAATCCCTTAATTTAGTTAAAATCATTGTTGAACGCATTTTCCCTTAATCTGCCGCACATACGACATCGTAACCAAACTTTTTTTTAGTGAGCAAATGGTTTCTCATTAGAAGGACTACATATCTTCGAAGACTGGTGTAAACGATTTTTAAACTCATTTTTAATTAACTTGTTTGAATCAATTGAGCGTGAATTTAATAATTGAAAATTGTAGTTAAAGCGATTTTTAAAAATGGTTTTTAGTATTCACTATAAAAGCGTATCATTTGTTTCTTCTGAAGCAGTCAATCAAATATTCAAAAAATTTGAATCAAAATTTACATGAATTGCTAGTCATTCTCTAGCAAAATGTCTACAGTTTTTTCAGATTCTAGAAGTCTCTTCTCAGTGAGCTTGTGATGGGAGAGAAGAGAAGAGGGGAGAGAGAGAAAGAGAGAGAGAGAGAGAGACTATTTCTTCTGATCAAATAAATATTGAAAAGTAATCATAAGGCAAAACCTTTTCATAATCTGGAAAAAGTAAATTTGCTTAAAAGTAAGAGTATTTGAGTTCATTTTTTATTAGTGACCACAAATGAATACTTCATAAACAGTATGTATTATAGTATTCAACATTCATTACAAAATTAAAACTAAATATTTAATTTTATTGAATAGTTTTAAACTTTTTCTCAACTATTTTAAACTAAAATGAGTTCTTGTACTCAATGAAATGACTTTATTTGATGCACTCAAATAATTAGTAGATTAGAAATAAGCGCAGAACTGTTTAAACCATAGGTTTTGTTCAAATAAACATTTTGCCGGAATTGCTAATCATAATGAAAGTGATCTTAATTTCCCAGAAGAAAACACAGGAAAGCATTTCATTCAAATTTTTCAACTTATATGCAAATGTTATTCAGGTTTATCTGATTCAAAACTCGTGTATTTCTCTCTTTTATTAGTTTTATTTGAATATATTTTTGTATTCATATAAATTCATTGAATCATAAATTTTGCACTTTAAAAAACTAAAGCAAATATTCCATTATATTGAAAATACAGTTTCATTTTGAAATATAATTTTGTTCGATATATACAGGTATGTTCTCAAGCCAAAGGCTTTTTGAAACTAAATTACTTGAATAAAGGAATTTCAAAGTTTGAAATTAATATCTTATTATTTCAATCTATCTCTAAATATTCGAAATAACAAAATATTTTCAAATACCAGGAAATAAAATTTAAGTTCAATATTCGTATACTGCATGAAAAAATTTTGTGTTCAAATGAATAGCGAACTAAAAAATAATTCATATTTTTAAATAAATAATTCATACTTTTAAACTTTTCAAACTTTCATAACTAATGAAATTTTGCAATTATAATATGAGTTATTCGAAGATATAATACATATATCTCGAAGTCTAACGTATATTAACTGAAATTTTGAATCTTTTTACTGAATGACAAAATTTTAAAAGAAAGCTCTTCTATCATATCAAATAAAATCAATTATTTTTTGACAGATTCTGCACTAGAGTCAGAATCAATTTGAGTGTAAGAAATCCTACTCCTAATTGAAACTCTAAAGATGGACATGTGCCCAACAATGTATTAACTGCTATTAGAAGCTGTGTCGAAGGTTTTCACAAATTTGATTAACGTCTGAGAAAAGTCAATTAAGTCTATTAAAAGTCTTTTAATAGATTTTCTGCATTAATAATATTTATTAAAGAGAATTGTTTGTCTTAATTGAATCACATTTGATCAGAGAAATCAAATTTAATTTATGACGTATTCATTTAATGAACAGGCTTTCGGAATGAATGAGTTGAGACGTTGTAAAGAACTCTTTTCTAATACAAGTAGAAAATAAAATAAATAAAAAATACTTAGCTTTCTTGGATGGCAACAAAATATTTTCTTTCTTCAATAGAGTTTATCTCTTGTCAACTAAGTTCAGAAACTAATTGATAATTGAATTAAATCTTTATTTTATATAACAATATAGATTACAAACTTATACAATTGATTGCGAAATTATTTTTCTATCCTTTAGTGGAAAGAATTTGTTGAATTAAGATTTTAAAATACGAGCTAATAATCTAATTTCATTAAATTCAAGAATAAAAATCTCGTGACAATTGAAAATTGAAATAAATATATGTCAACTTATTTTGTGTTTAAAAATGACTAATGAAAAATTGATAAAGTCTTTATTAATGCAAAATTTTCTCTAATGCTTATCTAACAAAAAATTTAAATAATTCGAGAAAAAGTTCGTTTTAATAAAGAGAAAATAGTTATTGAACAAGTTATTTGCGACATCTTAAAGTGGTAATTTAACATTATTCATTGAATTGAAGGTTTGACATTTTTTAATTCTTTCAAAAGTTAGATAATATTATGCGATCCAATCAATTCATAGGAACATAAAAATTGAACGATAAGCTCATTACTTATGTTACTCAATAGCTGCAAATCAATTATTCTTATAATTTATTAATCAAAAATATTAATCAAGTTAAGGATTTATTTCTAAAATTTAGATTTTTGAATAAGTTATAAAAGCATTTTGATGACAACCAGATGGTGTTCACCTCATACAATGCATTTATTCTACGCAAGCCTTAGTAAAAATTTAATATCTTTCGAACAGAATAAGTCTTAGATTCTTAAAAAATTTATTTATATCTCAAAGACGCGAAATATATTAAAATATTCCGATAGCTCTTTAAAAAACTTTTGAATATTATTTTGAGTATTCATGAAAACCTTCTAACCGTAATACTTTTCATCAAATGTAAATATTAAGCATTATTTTCTGAATTCTTTCAGAATTTGATTAAGATTTCAGAAAGCATTACATATACTATAAATCCGTGAAGTGTAATAAGACTGATGAGTAAATGCGTCGAAGTATAGGTAAATCTTTTTGATATATAAGTGCACTTTTAGGATTTTTTCGACATTTATTAGTTTACTTGCGATTTCTCTTCTAAACGATAAGTAAAGATCAAAAAGAAATTCATGGCTCAGTAATATTGGATGAATTAAAGAGACTTTATTCGACATTGACCTTCAAAATAAAGGGAAACTAGGAAGAGAACAGTCAAATACATTGATCTGAAAACTATATACGTTGCTTACAGTGAAGATATAGATATCAAATCTCGACTTATGTATACTTTTATTAATATAATACAGAATGAAGTCAAACACACATTTCCTCTGCATTCAATATATTTAATTCCATGACTTTTCTAACAAATATATCAGTTTCTTCGATACTCATGACTAGTATTTCAAGGTCTTAATTATATCCACGAGTTTGGCTCTTGATATATCGGTAAAAGCTTGAGTCCAAATAAAATAGACGCAAAGATTTATAGATCTTTGTTAAAGAAAGTAAAGATTTATCAGAAAATCTATAACAAACATTGAATAGGTATATAAATACTGACAAAACAAACTTAAACAAAATAATCGCAAGAATGCACGCAAACTATATTCATTCTGCTTTAATTTCTCAGTTTATTATCAATAATTACTTCACATTTAAAAATAAAAGTTTAATTTCAAAACTAAAGTAAAGTAAAATGATTTTTTTAATAAACACAAATTTTTTAAACGTTTGCAGTTTTGTTAATGAAACATAAACTTAAACAAAATCATTAAGATTTACACTTTGCCTTTGCTATTCTTTTGCATTTGATTTGTTTTTCAGTTTTTTCTCATAACTTTGATTACTTGCATTTTTAAAGAGAAATGAGACAATTGAAAAATATGCAAAATGAAGATAAGAATAAATACATAGAAACAATGCTAATTATGGAACGAGAATTCAACTTAGAATAACTTTTTGATTATAATTGTGAATTCTTGCAAAGCTCTACTTCTTTTACAGTAAAAAAGAAATTCAACAAAATTTTTTAATTTTGAGCTATAATAATAGGAAAAAGTCGGAAAAGAAGTGAAATTGTTTATGTATACAAATGTTGATTCTAAATGAAGTACAAATGAACCAAATTATTACATCAATCGGCTTTTAAAAATGCTCTTTTAATTAAAAATTTTCTAATATGTGTCACTTTAAATTATTCTATTTCAAAGAAACACTTCAAATAGAATTTCTTTTAAACTTCAATAAGTATTCTGTGAATGCAAAATATTCTCAAATTAAAACGAGAATAAGAGTCAATTCATATATTTGTTCATTTCATTTGACACGCTTTGAATTTGAGTTAAGTAATAAGAAGAAAAAATGAAAAATCTTCAAAATTAATTTTATTAAATCGATAAATTCTAATGTAACTAATTTACTGAAAAATATCAATTTTTCTCTACAGATAGCATAATATAAATTTTTTATAAGTTTTCACTACTATATGGACTCGTGAGTGATATTCTTGTTTAAAAATAAGTAATAATGATATAGTACTTGTGACGGTGTAAATAATGTTGAATTTTTAGAAATCGATAAAATAAAAGAGCATAAAATATTCATTAAATAATTTAATGACTTATTGCAACTCATATACTCTGTATGAGTAGTACTCAACCTTAATTCTTACGTGTGCAACATTTGACACCCAAATTGGGTCGACAGCAAATTGTTTATCAATACTCAAATTTACCTAAAAATTTTATATTGAATTGACCCGATTTTTTAAAAATATTTTGACTAAAATGAAAAAATATTCTTTAATTTGAAGTTATCAGGAGCCAGGAAATGAAGCTTTTAGAGCCAAGTTTGGGCCGCCGACCGAATGAAAGGTAATTTTTATAGTTGAAAATTTTTTGTGAAATGAAATATTTAGGAAACTTTATTAATACTTGATTCCTGATCAATATTGCAAAAAGTTTTTTTTCATAGCACATTACTTGAAAAGAATAACTCGCAGATGTCAATTTTCAAATGTAAATAATTGAAATCTAATTTGTTTTCATTTAAGAAATTTCTATAATAAATATTATGCTTGTATTTACAATAAGAAGCTATTCAACATTCATTCATATTATTCTTCTTATTTTGTGAGTTGGCTGGTATGACAAAGGGTATGAACATTATATTTAAATATCAATAAAAATGCTGGAATATTATCATAAAGTTATATTAAAAAAATAAATTTCTGTTTTGTAGTTTATGATAAGAGTTTCGTAACAATGAGTCGGAAATAAATTTTCAATTTTCATCATAAAAGAGGAGATAATTGAAATAATATTTGTTTGAAGCAAAAAATAAATAAAGGAATATCTGTGTCATGAGGTTCGGGTTCAGGAATATGGCGTATCAAAATTGAAAGTGAGATAATCAAGTGCTTCAATTCTTCACTAATCAAAGTTATCACAATTTTGAATGATTCAAATTTAAGATTAAGCAAGACTTTGATCAACTTTTGGAAAGAGTTTAATAAATTTTTAAACTCTTCAACTTAGCGAAAATGTTTTTTCTTTTAAAAAATTGACAATCATTTATCAAATATAAGCGTTTTCAACTTCAGAAGAGATATTATATCGAATAAATAAATAATTTTTCATTTGAATATATAATGATGAGATACTTCTTCTTTTGGAAAGTGTGTTTTAAATAAAAACCTTTCATTTTTCAAAATAGATTTACAGATACTTTATTTAAAAGATCTTTTATATTTGTTTATAGAGACTTTTAGGCACCAAAACATTATTTTCTATCACTAAAATTCCTGACTTTTAAAGAACATATAATTTTAAAACTAAAAATCTGGCTATAAATCATTTGAAATATAATTTTGAATAATCTGTTTGAGGACAGAAATGCTGTGTTGATAATTTCCAAATGTAAAATTAACTGTAACTACAGTAATATTTTGTGTTATTTGAAGAAGCGTCTATGCGTTTAGTTGTATGACTATCCTTTGATTGTAATAAAAAAAATATCACCGCTGACAAAGATTTATTAATAATCATAGAAGCCAGGAAGTTGCTTTTTTGACTTGCGATGATTTATATGCAATTAAAGAGCTCCCTTTTAAAATATGATTGTTTTATTTGTTAAATATTGAATTTTGAACGGAAAAAATTTTATTTAAGTGAAAACAATTCGATGGCCGCCTCATAAGTCTTCCTCGACACGCTCACTTAAAAAAATTGACCTAAATAGCGATATATCTATATTATCGATATCCGATTTGCCTATCTATCGATATTTATCAATTTTCTATTGTGAATCGATATCGATCTAGTAATTCTCTAGTGTTACTCTATTTAAAATGAAAAATCACTATTTTGTTGATATAAAGGCCTTACGTTTGGTTATAAATTATAACTTATAAATATTTTTCAAGTTCAAAATTTATGATTGAAGCGCATGAGTGAAAAATAAAATAAAATAAAATTAAAATAAACGGTTTCAAACAAATAAATCAAATAGTTTTTGACGAATAAAACATTTATCTCTTTAAAGCCCCCTTTTTAATTGCGTATATAAATGCTATGGTCAAAAAGGAACTCTGGCTTCTATATTAATAATATTCTTAATATTATTGTTGAAACTAATATTGTGCAACTTCCACAGCTTTTACTTTAATCAAGTAATTATTCTTATAATACTATACTAAAGAATTGTTAATATGCAGCCATTCAGAACGCTCTATATCACAATTTGTAAGGGTTTGCTTTCGTTTGATATGTAGTACCCACAAAAATACTCTTTAGTTCCACAATTCAAATTAAGGACAAATATTTAATGAACAATAATTAAACATTTAAAACTTGATATAAAATTTCAGTTTTTTCTTTGAAACACAACTATTACTCTTTTTTGCGAAGAAGAGAAAGAAAAAGAGAAAGAAAGAAAGAAAGAAAGAAAGAAAGAGAAAGAGAAAGAGAGAGACTTTTCTTTTCACTACAAAGTAATGTGAGACTAATTAAAATCATATAATCATTTGCTCAAAGCTATGAAATCAAAGAACTTGAAAATTATAATAATTATAATTATTACATTCTTCTCTCGATTGCAAACATTTAAGAGCTTTTACGGCTCGAATGCTTTTTGAATAAATCAATTAGAATTGAAGCATAATTTATATGAAATTTAGATTTTGAGCTCAAAAAGGCAATAATCATTATATTTATGGACAAAATTATGTCTCAAAAACTTGAATCATAACTCATTCGCTATAAAGTTGACATAAAATGTTGATTCAGGAGAAAGTGCTACGAGTAATGGAATACAAAAACTCTATTTAACTAAAATTACTATATTTTGAGTCCAATATCTTTCTCATACTGTAAAGCGCAGAGATCTTGTCGTGAATATTAATGCGTATTAATAGATGAACGAGTGAATTAACAAAAAATATTTTGTGTTTACAACAGTCTAAATAACTATAGTTTAGATTATTTTCAAGAAATAATTTAATTTATTAATAAATTAGATTTGAGTCTTCAGTTTAAAGAATTTTTCTTATCTTAAATTCAATTAATGAGTTTCAGAAAAAATTATTACTAAAAATGAATGACTATTAAAACTACAATATTCTTATGAAAACTTATACAAACTTCATTCAAATATCAAGTCTTGATATTTATTTCTATATATTATAATTTCAGCCAAAGTTCTGAATCAGATTATCATTTGATTTAATAAATATTGTTTTTACTTTATTGAGAGTTCAAACTAATTATTTCCCAAACGAGTTTTTAGTTTGTTTGAGAAACATTAAGTTTTCTTTGTTTAAGACACATATCGATTATATGATTAATTGATAAAGAGAGTATTTTACGAATTGCGTGAGAAAAAATATTTACTCACTATTTTTAGTTTATTTTATTTGCAACCACTGCCGTAACCAGGATTTTTTGCTTGGGGCCAACAAGATTAAGAGGGCTTAAAAACTTAATTTAAAGTTTAAAATAATCAATTTTTAACTCAATTTTTAAAAATTTTAAGGAAATATTAAATTGATGAAAACATTTTCCTCTATACACACTATAATCTGAAAACTTGTGGCCCCCTTTGCCCATAGCTGGTTACGGCTGTGTCCGCAACAAACTTAAAGTATAAGAAGAAAACGATAGCATTAAATCAAATGCTTTTTATTGATCGCTATATTCTATATCAAAATCGGTAGCAAAATAAAAAAAATTGAATATATGACACAATTCTCCAAATTATCACAAATGTATTATTTTATTAGACATTCTTTCTCAAAATACAATATTATTCCACAGAAAAAAAATCAATCTTTAAAAATAAACATTTGAACAAATTATTTTGATTCTCATTATTAAAACATTGATTGAATAAATAAGTTATTGTTTATTATTTACATATTTTATTTGTGTTAAATTTTTGGATAATTACTCGAGAACAGTGTTTGGCAGCAATAGATTATGAACTTCATGCACAATATTTCTTAACATTTTTAAAGCTTAGCATTTAAAAGTTTGAATAACCATTTGATGCCAAACTCTGCTCCTGACAAAAGTTTTGATAATGAGTTTTTTAAGTTTAAATTATTTTTTCAAATTTATTTTCCATTTGATAGACTTAGTCGTTATGGTTATAATTTTGGTTTTCTTTTCTGCCGAAGAAATTTTATTTTTTGATTTTTTTCTGAGAGCTTCACTTTTTTGATTGAAATTGATTTTTCTTAACATTTTCATTCCCAATGCATTTAACTTTCTTTTTTGTAGTCATTCTGCAAGAAAATAAGATAAAAGCAATTTTTTTAAAGAGAAAATCACTTTATTATTAAGTCTTTGACACATTTTGATATAAAAAACTTTCATATTTTGTATTATATGATTTGTAGCTCAAAGTGTTTTGTGAAATGTTTTTCATTTTATCATAAGAGACAATATTAAAAATTATTTATTCAGCGCTTACTTCAAAAAACATTATTTATTGTTTATATCCGAAAAATTGATGTCAAAAAGCTTATAGTAAACTATTTTAAGTTTTTGACTTATATAATAATCTGCAAAAAATTTCGCAATTTTATATACTTTTTTCCTGAGTCTTCTAATATTTAGACTCAACCTTCAAAAGTATCTTCAACTTAAAAGCTTTACTTCTATCTTATTTAAGGAAAAGTAAAACCTTTCAAAACTAGTGGACGACTAAAACCTATTTAAGTCTTGAATCAAAGCTATAAATTCTCATTTTCTTTTGCATACATTAGAAGCACAAAACATTTCACTATTTTGACTCTTAGATAAAAATGAATTTATTTAAGGAAAACTGCTTCAAAAAATATTCAACTTTCCTTCTTCTAAATTAATTCTACATTACTTAAGAAGAGAAATTTTTTCCATCAAATTTTAAAATGCTTTGAATATAAAGTTTATGGCAATTGAAATTCTATGAAAACTACAATCTATAGACTCGTTGCTATTAAGTTCAAGCTTTTAAAACATACCCATCAATAGTATCGCTGACCACATGAGATCGATTTTTTACGGCCACAAAAAGAGTCAAATAGACATTACCCAAAGGCATTATTCTTATGACCGAATTATTATTTCTTGAAAGATATTTATAAAGATGTTTCTTATTTTATTGAATTTTTTTTCCTTATAATACTTTTACAAAATATAATCTACAGATATTTTTCGACTCTTTTATCATTTGATGAATTTCTAACCTATTGATGGGAAGTTCAAAAGTAGATCAGTAGTGAATTTGCGTCTGCGCTTTTAAACCGGAAAATACAGTAGATCACAGTTATAGAAAACTATTTTTCTTTTCATATGTTTCCTGAATTTTTCAAGTTCATAGTCTTTAGAATTTTTACTTTGAAAACTGAATTAAGAAAACTACCGAATCATTTCTATCAACTATATCTATTGAACGCTTATTTTTGCCATTTATTCCTTGAAAACTTGGCTGAACTTTTGATTATAGATTTTTTTCAACCTCTACCTTGAAATAAGGAAGAGAAATATTCATTATATTCAAAGGGCTCGTTAAAAATGTTTTATCAAATAGTAATAAAGATAGGAATAGAATAGTCTGCGATTGTTATTCTCAGGAAATCGATATTCGGATCTCAATTAAAAAATAAATTAAATGCTTTTCTATGTTCTCATCAAAGAATTATCAAATAGTAAACTTTATATTACTTGACATTAGTATAGGTTTAGTATCCAATAACAGATAGAATTCATGACAGAAATAGCAATCAATTAGAATTAGTGATGTATTTACTTTTGAAAGCAAAAGTAAAAGTAAAATAAAAAGTGATCAAATCATTTTACTTTAGCAAAAGTAAAAGAAAGTCAATTAAAAAATG
>JAQIWZ010001941.1:0-10275 GCA_034697245.1 Malaconothrus monodactylus
TCTGAATATAGATTAAAGAGAGGCACTCAAAGAACCAATTCGTATGATCTCTCGAGTCAGTCAATGATTAGTCTCGACCTGTACCGCATTTGGGAGAAAAGATTCACTAACTTTCAAATGTTTGCGTCAATGATTTTTGTACTTTGCAATAACTTGAGTAATAGGAAAGCAGTGCTATTCCAATGTTGTAGTGATGTGTCAAATGGTAGTCACTGCAAAATGCAATTTCCTTTCATAACCTTAACTCAATACAAGCCCTGCGATCATCAAAATGAAAGCAGTCCTTCAGGAAAGATCTTTCTTGACTCTCATTTTAGTCGCAGCCGTTTCGCCCATTTCTAGTATTTTTAAAAAGAGCATTCACTTCACCAAAATTGAAACTCAAAATTAAAATTTTTCTATAAAATCAATACTAAGTTTGACAAAATTTGTATTCCTGAAAATTTCAATCAAAACAAAAGTATTTAATCTATAGTGCAATTTAAGCGCTTAAAAGTTGGGCCAAATGTGTGGAAGTTTTAGTGACAGTCTCTTTGCATAATTTGTCGTCTGCTTTCTTCTTGATTATGGAATTGAATGGACTGCCGCACAAACTGCTCAATTCCAAATACCCCCGAGAATAAAGAATCATAGATTCTAGAAGTGAATTTGTGCCAGACTTTACTTTGTTTGAAATATTCTATAAAATCTCATGTCTGAAGACATTCATCAACTGAACCGACATTCAGTTTACTGTTCGCAAGAAAAACGAATTAAAAGATTGTTTTTGATTTTCTTTTCCCTATTTATCTAAACTGTAGGCTTTCTTTGCTTTAAATTTTCATTTATTTAATGCGTTTCAACTCTCTTTCTATTCATAGTTTGTGTTTGTCTGACGACTAAGTATTAATGCTTTTCAGAGAAAGATTTGATTATTTGTTAAACTTTTTTTCATCAATCATTCTTATGTGCCATAAATACTCATTGCAAATGTGAATATCGCATGAATATCATCTTGTTTTAGACATCTTTTGTCACTAAAGATTTTTTAATCTTGATCTACAATTGTATAATTTATTTATAGCTCATACTTATTAATCAAAGTTATATAAATTTGATTTTCTAAATGAAATATCTTTTCTTGAACTAATGCCATGAATTTCATACTAACTCGTGAACAAAATTGAATCATATCTAAGTTCAACTTGTGTTGAATGAAAGTGAATTAGACTTTTCTTGCATTTTTCGTTTCGATTGAGATTAAGCCATAATTTAATGCGTTTGTCATAAATAAAAACCATAAAGAAATTACCTGAGCATAGATATTGTGGTATAATTAAATTTGTGTGTTAGAAATGACTACAAATCTTAAATAATATTCCACTATTCGAGGTTAAAATCATACGAAAAGACAAAACAAAATTGTTAACTTTGACGATATATTTTCCAATACATAATATTTTGAATGTTTTCCAATATATCTAAAACAATAAAAAGTTAACGAAATAATTCTTAAAACTTTTTATTGCTATTTGTGACACATTTATTGCTGCCTATTATGAGAAGAAATAATGAGAATCGTTTTGCATAAAAAAGAAAGTCAACACCCAATCGAGCATTGAATGCAATGATAAAAGTTTTAGTATAATCTTATTTTTTATTCATTCGCCAATAAAAAAATTTTTATTTTTGATGACACAAATATATTTTGACTACAGAATGAGATACAGCAATAATATTATGTATTCATATCATATCGTATTACAAACTCTTACTTTAATGAATAAACTTATTTTTCAGTTCATTGAAAATTGAATCGATATTATATTCAACAGAAAAAGTCTAAAGTTTCTCAAAAGCCTTAATTCAATTTATTAACTTTTAAAAAACTCATTGAAATCGTATTAATATTCACAAAGTTTAATATGATTTAGGGCTTCAAAAGTTTTTATAAATAATTTATTTGACAGTTTCATTAATGAAAATTGAAATATGAGAAAAAAATAAAATCGTGTAGAATTTGGTTAAGTAACAAAAAAGCACATGATAAATATATTATGCGATAATAAAAAATAGTAAACTTTAATTCTGAGTTTAGAATTAATACAAAAATAATATATTTCCCTGTTTTGAATTATATTATTTAACTATAGAATAAAATTTATAAATTAGATTTTTTCACGAAAAATAAAGTTTTAATAAAAAAAATTCAATATATATAATCTTTTTTAAACAGATTCGACTGAATTGATGCTCAACTTTAATATGTCACGTATGTTCAGGTCTCGCAAATAAATTGAAGCCATATATAATAAGCTGTGCATCAATTTATAAAATATTTTTTTATAAGCAATGCTTTTTGTGCTTTATTGCACTCCAATTTTGAAAAGTCAAGGGAGAAATGGTTTCCTATTTTTACAGTTTACTCATTCAACAAACAGTATGTATAGAGAGCACAACTTGGGATCAATAAATAACAGATATTTGTTTCGTCACATAAGAAAGTATTTGCGAAACTTATATATTAGCATAACTGACACTACAATATCAATTCAATACTATAGAAAATGTGTCAAATTTTTCTATGAGCTCAACTAACATTCATCTCTTTCCTTATTTAAGTAAATATTATTCGTTCTTTTGGAATACTATTTTGTATCGGAAGATAGGAAACAGAAATGAAGAGAAGAGGAAGAGATGGGAGAGCGAAAGAGTCTGTTGAGGGGTGAGAGCAAGAGATCAGTTCCTCTCATTTACTGAGAGAAATCAGCCATAAATAAGAGAAATACTACACATCATATATACGAAAAGTTTCTAATTTTCTAGCTTTAGATCATTTAATGCTGAGGTTATATTTTGGGCAACGAATAAAAGTCGATTGAGACAGAAGTGAGATTTTTGTAATAACTCTAATGCATTATTTTAACAATTTATTCGTTGCTCAAAATATTAATTTAACCTCAGCATTAAATGATCTAAATCTAGAAAATTAGAAACTTTTCGTATATATGATGTGCAGTATTTCTCTTATTTATGGCTGATTCCAGTAAATGAGAGGAACTGATCTCTTGCTCCTACCCTCAAGTCGAATGAGACAGAAGTGAGATTTTTGTAATAACTCTAATGCATTATTTTAACAATTGTTGGGTATAAATAATTCAGTTGTCATTCAAATTTCTCTTTTTCCATTCAAATGTTAATGTTTGAGTTTGACAATCATTTTGAGATGAAAGCTCTCTGAGATTTGATTCGTGATCAAATTCATCCACATTCCTCAATTCAATCCAATCTTTTTGCTTTTGTATCTTTCGTTGACCTCAAATTTCAATAATAATAGTTAAGTCAAAGATTTCGAAGAGATGTGAATAAGTATTCGCATAAACACTTCAACATTTGAAGCAAATTCGTGAGAATAGTTTTGTTTGGATTCGACACTATAACCAAATTATTTAGAAATAAAGTAAAATTAAATACAGAATTTATTTTAAATTTACTCAAAATGTCATTAAAAAGTTGAATAGATTTATATCAAATGATGTGACTTAGAATTGATGTATTGGTGATTAAACTAAACTAATATTTAACTTAAATACAATTTCAAATTAACTAATTCCTAAAATAAATACTAAAAATATCTAATGTTTTTATTTTATGCGAACATTCATTATAAAGAAAATAAGTTTAATATTTTTAAGATATTATTAGAACACTAATGAAATTCGCTTTAAAAAATTCAAACTTGACATTATATGGCTTTCAAGAATCTCTAATGACTCGAACAAAAAAAAGTGTCAAAATTGCATTTTTTGTTGTTAACTATTGTTCTGTTAAAAAAGCACTTCTTTGCCTTGACTTAATTTTATAAAACATAGATTTTATCAAGACTTGAATAGCTTTGAATAGTTTTGCTTTGATAAAAAACATAATTCCCAAACACTGCTTTTTTCATTATTAAAAATTTATTTGAAAATCTCAAATTTGATGTCAAATATAATGTTCGTGCATTTCAGCTTCACTTCATTTGAACTGAAAATTTATTTTCATGCAAACAATTTTTGTTTTGAGTGAGTTTAGAATATTTTTGTTTGACATCAAATCAAGTAATAAACTCGTTCCAGTTGGCGATTGGGATTTTATTTCCTTCACAAGAGTGATGAATGACTTTAAAAGCAATATTTACTACACTTTAGACTGTGTTGAATGACTTTTGACTTGTGAAAAGAAAAGAAAATGTAACTCAAAAAGGATTTTCTCAATGTTTGTCTTTTGAATTTGCAATTAAGTGGCAGAAACTTTGTTCCAGCTTTATATCGACTTAACGTCAGCTAAATCTTCAAGTTGTGATCGCTGTTACATAACAAACTTAAAACATTGACATAACAATCACATTTCAAGAATATAATTAGCTTTTGTATCATTTCTAAAACAAATTCATGCCATTAATTAAGACTTGAAGATAACTTAATTCAATATACATTCATAATTGAATTAAAAAGAGAAAATAGATTTGAATTCAAGTAACAAATGCTCATTATTTTTTCATACAGTATAATAGGTATTATTCAATCAACCGGAAAATATTTTCTTTTGGTTATTTTGTTGGCTTCATTTCAAAGCTCAAAGAATAATACTAGAAGAATATGCTTTCAACGATGTCTAATGATTGAATTTGTTTTGAAATGATTGAAAATTTATATATTTGATATCTTATTCTGATCACTTTTGACCATTGAGCCTAATGTTAAATAATATCCTTAGGACTACTGATTCTTAAATGACAAAAAATTTGAATCAATTCAGGTTCTGAAATAAGATTTAGTTCATGAAGTTATGAATGCAATCATTGAATTCTTGTTCAAGATTAGATTTAGCTTCAAATTGATATCAAAAGATATACATATATATAAAAGTGTACTCAATATATAAGAATATGATTATTGTATTACTTGTATTACATCTCGAGTATGTATAGTGGAAAACCTACGCAACTCGGAAGTACATTTTGTGCATTAATCTTTAATTGAGCCAAAATGCTTAGTAAAGGACATGTTGCAACTATTCTCAGTACAAATAAGATCATTATGAAGAACATATTGTTTGCTCTATTTTGAAGATGTAAACTAAGAAAGCCATGATCTTAATGAACAGGGCCTCAAGAGATACTTATACTCGATGTTATTCTAAATTATTTATGACTTCTAAAACTCTTAAATCTTGAGTACTCGAAATGTTTTCTAACAATTTATAAAAAGTATATTCTAACGGAACATAAAAAGTATTTCTCTTAATGAACAAAGATTAAAGTCAAATAAATGCTTAAATCAACAAAATGTAATTTAATTTATTCTGATTTGATTCTTTATGTGATTTTGAAAATTATTATTTGAATTATTATTAAATTATTTGATGATTGATAATAGATTTGATATATAAATAATTTGCAAATCAATTGTTTGAGAAAACATTTAGATAAAAGTTGAAATAATTTTTCATAATATTTCGTGTTCAATCCCTCGTCGATTGATTTAAATCCAAGAAAATAAAGTATAGACACCTTTTCGAATATAAGAATTATCTTATTTTTGAATATTTAAATTTATTCTTTAAATCAAATAATTACATATTAATCATTCATTCATTGAAAAATTGTTGTGAATTACAATAATTCAAGTGTGAAATAAGCAATAATTTATAACACACTCGAGTCCTAATTCATATTCATAGAAATTTTAATCTTTCTTTTTATACCCTAATAAAAAAGAAATGCTATCAGTCATGCTTCAAATAGTAAAACTTTTGTGTAGAATTAAAAAAACGGTTTATATATAATGCTTAACGCCTTATTTTTCTACTTCTCATTAGATCTTCCATATAATAAATAAGCACAAACTCTATTGTAAACATAATTCTAGAATATTTACATTTCATCCTAATTTTAAATATAATTAACTTTGGATAAAATTACTTTCAGTCACGAAAATCAAATAAAATTTATTTATTATACAATATCATTATTAAGGGATGAAATTTTTGAAGTAAAAGGTTTTTGAATTTCTTTACAACATATTAAAAGCACTTGAATTTTAATCAAATTCGGTTATAATAATCGGCAATTTTTCTGATATCAAAATAGGAAAATTATTCATTTTATTCTCATAAACTGGTGTCAAAACCTATTTTTCCTAAACTTTCAAAAAGTACATCTATTAATCAATAAGAGGTATGAAATAATTGAAGTGAAACTTTCATTTTTATTTGAAATTTAAATTTTATACTAAAGTTCTCCAAAATTGTAAATCAAAAAATAATTATTTAAATTTCTGAAATGAAGAATTATTTTTGAATCTTGTGTCATAATATGATTATATTTCAAAGTTTAAATTGATTTAAACTCTAATTATGAAAACACAACTTATTTAAACTGAACATAACTTAAAGATTTCAAAAAATCTATATAACGTATAAGATATCCTGCAGTTATTGCTCTCAACTAATTGCCATTCGTTAGCAAATAGTAAGCGAAAAGTTGAGCAAAAGTTAAATTAACTCTTTTGAAGCGTTAAAATACTCTTTATTAGATATTTGAGCGCAAAATTGCAATTCCTTTAACCCAACTTTGAAAGTGCGACTCAACACAAAATTATTACTATAGTATCAGCTTTTACTTCTTTTGTCAAATATTTACGATGTCTTCAACCAGTAGTCAATGGAGTCATTGAAAATCGATATCTAGAAGACTAACTCAACTCAACTCTTATTTAGCTTTCAATACTTTTATACTTTATCAATAATTTTTATCAATCGATTGCATATTTTAGTGCCAAATACTAGTAAAGGTTAAATAGTAAATAAAAGAACTTCTAATTTAATAAATTTAATAATTTGCTAAAGGAATAAGTTTCACATTTTGTTTAACTTCAAAATTATTCAAAATCATAGATATTGTACAAATCTATGAGATCTCTCTTATGGTCTGAACTCATTGTTTTAGATATTAAACAGTGTTGAGTAACAAATGTTTGAATAGCTTTAGATCTATTTCCCGATGACTTACAAGTTTATTATAGATAAATTGCTACAAAGTTACATAATTTGATGAAATGCTATCAAATTAGACTTAATTTACATTTTTGTTCGCTTAACAAATTCTTGAACCTAAAAATTTATTAATTTTAATAATAGGCTTCAAATATTTAAGACATGCAAAAACTAATTGAAATATAAATCAAATAGCATTCTGTTTTTACTCATAAAAATTCATAATTTTTCCTCAAATTCGAACTTTAAAACGAAAACTTCATAAAAGAATTCATGTGAAAACTTTAAATTTTATTTTCATTCATAATGTGTTTATAATTAAAAACTTTAAAAATATTTTCTCTCTAACAAAACATTCATAAACTTGAAGATAATGTCTTTTCTGTCAAGTTGTTTAATAATATTTTAAAAGATAGTTGAAGTTTAGATTCATTTTTAAACAAAATGTCATTCTTTATGAATAGCGGATGTAATTTGAGTTATTCTTTTGTTTTTGATGAATTTCGTAATTATAAAACATAATATGTTTCAAAAAATATAAGTTACACTTGTTCTCAAATAAAGCCTCATATCTCATAGAACTAGTATTTATGGTAAAATATAAGACACATAACAAAGATTGATTAGATGCAAATCTGTTAGTTTAACAAAAAGATAATGAGAATTAAACTCAGTCTCAGTGAATGTCTCTCAAGTCAAGCAAATACTTTTGATAAAATGAATTTATATTTTATATTTTCATATATTTTAGAAATATTTAGGGTCAAAAACATTATTAAATACTACAATAAACTGAAGACCTTATTGTTTTATTGTGCAAATGAACTAATAGGGTAGTAGTGCCTAATTAGAAGATATAGCGTATAATTTTATATATTTGTCGATAATATATCGCATCTGCACATGAATTACTAATTGGCAAAATCATTAAATTTTTCAGTGAAATAAAGTATTAGTTCATAAAATAAGTTATTTAGCTTTGCTATAAAACTATTTGCCTTAAGAGACATTATTTCTCCCCATTTATTATTGACAAGTATTGCATATTCTCCCTATCTTTCAATATGTGATACAATTTAGAAGAACCAAATCGTTAAATAAAGTGTAGCAGCAGTTACGCGATTGATGGAAAGGCAGTGAAAATACGATAAGCCCTGCAAATTAATTATAAGAAGACGTTTACCCATCGGTATCAGTTAGTTGTCAACATTTGTTAACTCAATATTAGAGGATTTAGTTTTGTTTCCGAGTGAGAGATGCAAAAAATTAATTAGTAGTAACAGTAGCTCTTATTTACTCGTTTCTGATGAATTCAATTTTTTTTGTAGCAATTTATTTAACGAAATATAATATCTTTGCAGATAATCTTTGCTTCTTTTGGATTATATGTTTTTATAATTACTTTTTCTCTAATATATTATTCCTAACTTTCAAACTTAGAACTAATAATAGTATTAATTTTAGCTCAGAATAAAATATTCCGAAACTTGAACTCTTGTTTATTAAATTATGATGAGTTTCAAATAATTTTATGCATTAATTTTCAATTCTTCAAATATTTTTGAAAGCGATCATAAGTTGATCAATAAGTTTAGTGAGATTTGAATAAAAATATTTCTTTATTTAAATCACATTTAATGCTATAATATTTAGAGCTATAAATCAAATTTGATTGAATGCCAAACTTATAGATCTTTATAAAGTTTATTTAGAATAAGTTTTGTTAAGAATTTGTTAAAGAGAATAAAGACAACTCATTATGAATTGTTTGGAACGCATACCTTAATTCTGATGGCAGCGGAAATATCAATGCAGCAGATGTTCCACTTTTGGGAATAAATATTGTTTAGGGAAACAAAAGCTCAAACGCTCTTTTGTCTAAATGTGAATCTGAGAATAACAGATGTGATGGAATTGAACTTCTGTTTATCTATAATAAAGTTTGATAATCCCGAAAGATTTTATGCTCTTATGTGCGCTAATGTCCATTAACAGTATTATACACTATAATTGATTCCAAGTTTAATCACTATATTTTAATATCGATTGATGAATAAGTTTTTTTATTTATGAAAGTATAAAATTGTATTTTTTTTAATATAATATTATGAATGAATCGAAACTTTTGCTTAACTACTATTTTAAAAGAGACGGTTTTCTCGACCATTAATAATGATTATTCAAATAAATTGAAGAAAACTTGAGGTTTTCTAAATTTATTTTCTATCCATTAAAATAAATTATCCTTTATATCAAGAATTGATGTGAAGTTCTTCTATTGAAGTGATTATCAGTAATAATACTTTTGGCGCACATTTGTTTTAAGACTTCAATTTTGAGGTCGAGTTTTTGGTCAAATAGAATAAGGAGTATATCTCTGAGGGACAGATGAGTCTTAATGGGCTATTACCACAATTTGGTATCCATTTATTAGGCTCACCATAAATTGTTGGTCACCGCAATCACTAAAGGATCAATGAATGGGTTGTTCTCTTAGCAAAATCTTTATAGACTTCACATTTATTGGCATTAAGATTGTTGGATAACATCAATACTATATCCTCACTGAAAGTCACACGAAAAATAACTCTAAGTTTGACCACAAATTGCAATAACAGAGTTTGTATGAGTTATGATAAATATTGCTATAATAATAACGGTAACATGTTTTGATATGAAAATCATAACTAATATCATGTCAAACATTGATTTGTTTTTTACAATTAAAAGCATTTGAATAACATGTAAAGTGATTTAGTGTAAAGATATTTGTTATAGAATCACATATTATATTATATTATTGTTTATTACTCTTTTTTATTATGTTTTTTACTCTTTTTAGAAAATATTCAAACTTTCATTTAGAATTATATCTATTTTATATCTGAAACAATCAATTTTTGCCGCATTTGATTTGTTTGAAATTTTAAATATTTTCTTAGAAGAAAACAAAAGAATAGTATTTAACACAATATTTAACATTAATTATGAAAAAAATTTGAAATCATAGCGTCTCAGACCATGAGGTCTAATAGTTTTGCATAATTTCTATCATATCATAATGTTTTAATTATTAAGCGTTTCAGAGAAGAATATGTTTTATCCAAAGTATTGCGACATTTCTCACAATTTGTGAGATTCGCGCCAAAACTGGTTTCAAAATAGAGATAAATTACGACTCATATTATTGAGCACTCAATTAAATGTTTCTTCGAATGAAAAATAAATATTCATTTATTGCGAATTTAATTAAATCAG
>JAQIWZ010001942.1:0-10275 GCA_034697245.1 Malaconothrus monodactylus
ACTGCCACCCAACTCAAAGTTATAACTTTCCCTTCCAATAGTCAATAGTCACTCAGGATATAACACAAGACAACATTTAGATATTTTAAACAAACTTTAGAGATTCAGCCAAATAATAAGATATTACGCCCTGAAACTAATTTTGGGCATTAAGGAATCTTATGTACTTTTATTTGTATTCATTACTAAACAAACTTTCAGATAAGTTGCATTTGAGATTTAAAAGTTCCCATCGATTTGTATCTATGATTCTCAATGAGAATTTACAATTACGCCCAATGGCTTCAAAACAGCGTGAGCTTTGTAATAACCATTCTCGAGGTTTTTGTTCTTAAGGTTTTAATCTATGACATGCTATCAAATTATTAATTCAATATAATGTTATTTAAAGAAAGATTTTATTAGCAATTTATTTTTGTAATCAAATTTTATTTATATTTTTAATCTCAAATGTTTAAAAACCCAAAAATATAGTAATGGAAGCAAAATTATGGCCCACAACTTAGTTCCCATCATATTTATGAAGAGGATTCTACTTAAAAATAAATGATAATAAATTCAAAGCAGATAAAATTCACATAATAGTTAAACAGACATTTAACTTGAGAGCTTCAAAAAACATATTCGATGACAATATTTATTACATATACAGAATAACAGGATTATAATATTAGTTTAAATTGTAATTCAAACCTTGACCTAACAGGTAAGCCTTTTCTAAGCACATAAAAACAGTTATTTTCGAAAGAATACTTGAGATAATTTGATTGAAACAGCATATCATCTGAAACTCTTTGCAGCCAATTATGTGATACAAGGATCACAACAGCAAAAACTAGATCTATTGCACACTTATTTTAATAATATTAAGAGGATTATAGCTTTAGCATAAGTTGTGTGTATTTTTATTAGATGATGATAGACTTTGTCAATCATCTAACATATCATATTATATTCAATGAAGTAATAGCTACTGAACCGAACAACACGTTTTGCGATCAAATGACCTCAATTTCAATAACTAAAAAAATCATAATAACGATACAAACCTTTATTATTATTAAATCTCATTAAAAATTGGCCCAAATTTGGATTCTTTGTTGAGGCGATAGCGCTCACATTCACTAATATATTTTTAAATGATGGATAAATCTATCAATTATTAAAAAGATTTTAAGTATATTAAAACAACAAATAATTTCTTTTACAGTAATTATTCATCAAATATCCTCATTTTGTTCAAACTTTAAATAAACGTATTGTTTGAATATCAAATATGTTATGCATTATATATATTTCAATTAGAATCAGTATAAGTAAAATCATTATTGTTATTCATATTTAATGTATAATATTTCATAAAAGTTTTATTTTTGTTGATTCGCTTTTGTTCGTAAATTTACATAAACATCATATCCATCGGCTATAATGAATCTTATTCTTTCCTCATTTCATAAGCCTTAGGGCTTGAGGGAGTCTAGTCTGAGTGTTCCGATATTCTTATAATTATAATTTATAACTTATAAACTACAATACAATACACTGTTAGCTATTTTAAAATAGCCATTTCTTTATTATGAACTGATGAGTTTGAGCTTCAGATAACAAAATACCAGAAGACTTAAATATTTAAAAAGTGATAGAATGATGCCATAGATTGAGTTCCTGTCAAAAGTTTATCCGCCTTTTATAAGTCAAACCTTATTATTTAAAATCTTTAATTTTTATTTTATAAAGTGATAATAAATTAGATTAAAATAAGAATGTTCTCAATACATAACTCAATAAAAAACGAACTTCACTCTCAACAGTAATGTTCCCTATCTCTGAATAAATAAAGCGCAAGTAAAAAATTGGGACAAACCAAAGATAAATAATTTTCAATTCTAATTAGCATAAAATATCCAACAGTTCGGACAATCAAATTCTAGTTTTGTCATTCAGTTCATTTGTCATTTGATTTGAACCGCCTTTATATAAAGGTCAATGTTCTGCTCCAATTAAGTTGTGTTCAGTTTATTTCTCAAAATCAAATACTATTAAATATTTTTCCAAATTTTACATACAGTCTATTGTTTTTTCTATTTATGAATTTTTCATTTTAAATAAAAACTTGTGTTTAGCTTTTGTCGATTGTTTTGAATATTCGCACAAACAATCAAAAAAAGAAAAAATTATTCAAAATCTGAACTGCTTTTTTATGCTTTGTTTCAAAATAAATTTACTTTGTAGTTAAATCCGGTAACTCTTCTATAATGATAGTAAAACATTATTTTTCTAACTCTTCTTTTATGCAATAGTTTTCACAACAATTTTATCGTAGATTGAGTTTTAAATCAAAAAAGTTTTACACAAAAGTCTATTAACAAATATGAAATTTTTCAAGACCACGAAAATTATAGCACAAAATTTTCAGTCTTTGTTTTCAAAGTCTCTCTTTTCTTCATTACAAAAAAAAGAAAGTATTCATTCAAAAGTTGAAAGTTCTCATGATTTTAATTGCTTTTAAAAAGATGTGCGGATATTAGTTGAAAATTTAATGACATAAAAACTTCAAATATAAATAGACTTAAAAATTATATAAAAAAGACGTACAATTAAAGAGTCTCTCTCTCTCTCTCTCTCTCTCTTTCTTTCTTTCTTTCTTTCTTTCTCTCTCTAAAATTGCATTCATTTAGTCATTTGCTTGATAATGACTTTTGTTTGAGTCGCACGCAGGTAACTATAAGCAACTATAAGCAACTATAATTTTGAAAATGAAACTAAACTTATTTATAAAGTTCATTTAAATTTTCACAGCTCTCGACTGAAGATGTTTTTTATTTATAAATAAATGCATTTAATGAAACTGGTCTACAGTATATGATGCAAACAATGCTATAATTATAAGAGACTGACTGCTCAACTTCTAGCAAAAAAGCTTTCAACTTGTTTTTTTCTTTTCTATTCTTGGGATGACTGACCTATTGCTCATTTTGATGCTTTTTTAAGCAGAGATTCTCATAAACGAGCGACCGAAATGGGCTTCACTCATACTTATTTAGCAAGAGTGCAATGAAAAATTTAGAGAAATTGTATGCTTATTGTCTATCTCACTATCTTTAATATTATCATAAAAATTAGTGGGAGTTCTGTTTGGGCTTCAAATAATAATGTTTAAGAAAAATTGAGCAATCATTTCAATGAATAAGAAAAATAAGTGTTAATAAAAGTAGCCAAACACGAAAATAATAGTGAATAGAGAAGAAAGAGAAAATGAATTTGAATAAGTTATCGAAATATTGGATTCTTCTATATGAAGATTATGAATAGAACAAAATACAGTACACTTTAGAGCAAACAATACTTATTCAATGCCAACTATCTTTCCACAAATATAACTGCTTTTGTATGAATTTATAACAAATAATAAAAGGGACGTTAACCTTATTCTTCTCTGTAATTTACTTTCTAAATTTCAACGCATCAATTCTTAAAAATTAGAGAAAATCAAGTTTTATCATTATTTGTTATGTAATGACTATTATTTGTTTATTTGATTATTGACTGATTTGATGAAAAGCCTATCTTTTACCTTTAAACGTCAAACTCAATAAAATTTATTTCTTCTAAATTAGTTACAAAAGATAACTCTATTGATGAGTAGACTTTATTTATTTATACTTCACGTATCGATTGTTTAACAATTTTACAAACAAATCATTATTTGGCTTTATCTTTCAATCGATAATTTATAATATAATGATATAATCGTTAATGTTAAAAAAAAGATGCATAGATTTAGTTAATAAGTATCTAAATTATGAGACTCTATTTTAATTAAATGATAAGATATTTTGATTAACTTAAAATTAAGCAAATTAAATATGAAAAACGTTGAAAGACTTGTTTTATATATTTTAATTTTGCACATAAATCAGTGTTAAAAGGAAGTTTATTTTTTTCAACAGTTCGGCTCAATATGAAGAGAACTGAATGTGAACAACAAAATATCAGATCAAATTTAGTTGAATAATAGAATTTTGACTCTATTTATGTTAAAAGATTTTCCAATCTATTTATAAACTATTAAGTTTAGAAATTTCATGACTGCGTCCAGATGTCTGTTTAGTTTATAAGTTAAGCGTTTTTTTAAATTGTGAGACTTGAAAAACTCATTTGTTCAAAGTTATGATTGATATGCATTCTTTAGTGAGATTACACGATTATTAGCTTTATTATTACAAATTATTTATTGTATTAATTTTTGTTCACCAGCCAAACAATGTGTATACAAATGATTCTTCAAAACAGTTTCAATTAATTTCTTGATGAATAATTTGCAGTAAAAATACATTTTGTCGTAAAAGCTAACTTTTGCTTTGGTTCTTTGTTTCAAAACAGAACTTTTATTATATTTAAAATTTTGATTAACTCACTTTATACCAAATATCTAAGAAAGTAATCAATTTTTCAATAATTTACAATTATTCATAATATCACAATTATATTAACCTTAATTTACGTGTAGCAAAGTTTTAAAAAAAGTTCTGATTTTTTTTTTGCAACTCTATGTCAAACTTTGATACAACTTTACCTAAAGGAAGATTATTCAATGCAAAAATATTAGTTTAAAGATCGCTTTTTGTTGGAGTGGATGTTTATGCCGGAGATTATGCATAGTTTTTGCCGATATTCAGGATATTTGAATTTATTGCTTACAAAAACATTTGAGCACTTAATTATGGCTAGTCTTGTTTACTATGTTAATATTGATTTTGGTACGGGAAGTAACGCCCTGTCCATAAATAATACTTTATAAGTTACAAAGTTGACCTTGCATTTAGTTAATCATGAATTTTAAACTCGATTTAAATATTTTTCGAAAAACATTTTAATACAAATTTGAATAAATAGGTTTTATACCTCTATTTATAAATTCTCATTATTATCATTATCCTGTTTCCTGAAATAATTTTCAATTTCGACTAAACATTAGCAAGATATTAATATTATTTTGAATAAAGGATAAGTCATTTGCTTTTATGGTTAATTTGTTTCATTGTTTGTCAATTTAGGGTATATTTTTTCATTTAATGATTAGTTAATAGTAAAAACTTTTTTTATCAATGGCTTTAATTCTGATTAGTTATCCCTGGGATATATCATCACTATTTTTATTTTTATAAAGTTAGTCATAGCTTAAAATTGTAAAATTATTTTTAAAGTAATGCTTGCAATAATTACTAGTGCTTCTTAATACCAGTTGATTATATAACTTGAGAATTTGAAAACCTCGATAAAAATTCAAAGGAAAAGAAAATCCATTTTATCGTCAGTAAAGTTTACCCACAATATGGCACACCTTTTCCTCACAGGTATTCATACAGTAAGTTTAACTAACTATTCATTTTATGGATACGAAACCTACAATACTATTGAATACAATCAGCCCACACAATATCAATCACAAAACCCTATACCATTCGCCTACTTCTAAATTCATCCGCGAAGAAACAAATTAAAATTTTATTCCATGCATTTGTATTTTGAAAAAATATTCATTTACTTGTAGAGTAATGTATTTCTCATTCCTTCCTGATCTCCATTTTTTTCAAAGCATATTCCAGTGACCCTTTAATTTGCATTTGAGATACCAGTCTTTAAGGTCGCGTGATTGGAAAATTCAGGAACTTTTTCCTAATGCAACTGAATTGCTTAAACATGAATATTATAGATAGCAATCAAAGTCATAATAAAATTTACATAAAGATTTAGAAATTTCGAAAATATCAATGAATACAGAGTTCTTTATTTATTAAATTCATTTCCACCAATTTTGAATATAATAAATAAATTATCACTTAAGATATGTAATATTTATAAAGTGAGTGATAAAACAGTCGTACAGAACGTGACTTTTAGACAAAGTAAAAGAATGAGCAGATATTTGACAAATACGGAAATTTTGTTAACTGTAATGAGCAAATGAAAATTCATTTAATCACTATTAGTCATTGAACTTGAAGTACTTAATATCAAGAGCCTAAAGGTATGCAACACCATATTCTCAGTCACTGATGTCACAGCAGGCATTGATATCGCCAAAAGCTTCAACCAGGCATTGGCCTTATATTTATTTTTTTTAAGTTTTTGAAACTTTTAAAAAAGTCTCGAAACAAACATTCGACTGACTCTAATACTCGTTGCTCATGATTTGTGTAACTCAATGATTTATTTTCAAAGCAAAGATAAGACACTAATAGTTAATCTTATTTTGTTGTTATCGAACCACTTAAACCACTAATAAATTGTTAATAGAATACTTTATTACTGGAAATTGAAAGTCAAACTTAAATTGTATCAAATTTATGCATTATAGGTATTAATTATTTTTTATGATTGCATATCTCTTTGAGAGAATTTTTGTTCTCCAATCCAGTGTTCCATCCAATTGTGAGGCAATATAAGTAATATTTCAGTCTAAAGAAAAACAATTACATAGATTTCATGTCAAGATTGCATTATATGGAGCAAAGAGAAAATAGTGAATTCGATTTACTTGCGTTTAATTTAAGTTTGACTTAATGCTTACGCCTTCAATAAATTTGAATTTGTTCTCTTCCTGTTTTATTCATTTATAGATATTAGCATTTCTTGCAATATATTCTAAACCTATTTTCGTAAATGCTCTTTAAAAATAAACTCAATTCTATTTAATAATTATTATTAAAGGCAAATATTGCAAGACTTTCATGTGGTATCGATTCATTTAATTCATTGACAAAATCAAAATTATAATACTTTAGACACTAGTTTTCCCCTTTTCTCTCAATTACAGTATAAGCAAATATGAAAGTCATTCTTAGACATAACTATACGCAAAATATATTATTATTTAAAGTTATTTACATTAACAGCTAGTAATAAAACTCATATCATATATTCTTTTACTGCTTATTTATTTTTTTGTCTGAAAATTATGAGGTATTTGACCGACCTTTGAATACAGTATACTTACAGTATAAATATTGTAAAAGTCGAACTAAAGCTTTAATCATAAGTCAACTATTATAGTACAGTATATTCTGAGTATTTTAAGTAATTTTAAAAGACATAAAAAATGAGAATTAAAACAGAAACAAAAACGTTTAGTCACGAAACTATTAGTTAATAACTTTCTACAAAATCTTTTATAGGAATCTAACATGAATTGCACGGCAAATAATCTGTTTTTGGTGGAAAAAGTTAAAAAAAAGTTTTTTTTCTGGAAACCTGATCTAATGAATGGTCAATAGTGTTTTGAACTCATTTTAAGTTCGAATCCTTTCAATAAATCATATACTTATCAGTTATTTTCGCTTCTATTCAGTCTTATAAATATAATGCATAATTATGGAAAACTATTTTGAAGTGAAAATAAAAATTGTTGCACTTTTTTTCATTTCACTTATTTTGAATGAAAAATGTTTTTCCGCATCCCTTCAAAAAATAAGCTGAAGTTTTAGAGTTTTTATTTTCGATCGATTTAAACTTTGAAAGCGAATTATTATGAAAAGGCTCATTAAAAGCTGGATGAAAGAAAGATTGGGGCAAACAAACAACTATTTAATGACTTCAAAGTATTGCAATTTTGGCATAAATCAAATTTATTAAAGGAATGATCAGAAGAAAATATTTTATAATTATTTGATAAGTTTGTTGAGGGATGTTCTTCGATCTCATTGAATCACTTGATTGTAAGGCAGAGCTTATGATTTATTTACATTATTAGATAAACGTCAAATTTGACACTATTGCCAATCATATAAAAATATTTTCAAGTATAGTAAAAAATATCTCAACTTAATTATGCGGAAGCGGAATATAAATAAGTCAATGCACGTAACCATATATTCAACAAATAAGTATTAGTTTCTCATTTAACGAATGTATTATTAATTTTAAGTTTATTTTTAATAATTGCAAAATAAATATGTTTTTTAACTGAATTAATTGTGAGATACGGCAGTCATTATTGTCACGAAGACGTGATTCTTGAAAATAAATAAATGAATAAAAAATGAAATTCTATCAATTCTTAAGTGAAAAGCAATTTTTTCAAACGGAAATTATATGTTTCACTTAATTAGATATAAGATATAGTTTTAATTCAAAATCAATACTAAGGAACAGAAACTGCAAATTGAAAACAGTTATAGACTCTTATCCTTATTATATGTCACGCATTACTTATCAATATTTTGACTAACTTTGTATTACTTTCCTATCATTTAATTATAAGTTTCGTTCTTTAAGGAAATATTTCAATTGAAAAAAATATAATTACAGAAAATCATGAAATACTATCAATTTTTATTAAATATTTTTATTTGCCATCTATTTTACATAAATATTTTACAGTAAATACAAACTTTTCGCTAAGTTTAAAGTTTGAGTTCACTCAACAACTTCTTCAATAACCTGTTATTAATATAAAAAGTTTAACATTAAGAGTATTGTAAAGTGATGTCATCTCGTGTCAAATTTCATTTAACAATAGAATTGCGTCTAATATTTGTTTACAAAAAACATATGACTTTCAAAACTTATTGACAAATGAATCGCTAATTATTTATTTATTTATTTATGTATTATATTTATGAAAACATTTCAATTAATTATAATTTAAAAGAATGAATATTAAAAGGTTTCAAAAGTCAAACTTTTTATATAATAAACAATTATTATTGTATTCAAAAACAAATTATTTTGAAATTAAAAATATATTTACTTCGAGTCAAAGGTTTGAAATTAAAATTAAAATAAATTATTTTTAATAATAATTTGTAAAAATATAAAATATATGATATAATAAACAGATTGAGTCAAAACTATTACGAAATATTAGGCGTTAATCAAAACTCGAGTAATAAAGAGATCCGTTTGGCGTATATTAGACTTTGTAAACAATTTCATCCAGACTTGAATCGAAGTGAAGATAACTCTCTTCTCATTAAAACGAAGTTTCAAGACATTAATAAAGCCTATAATTGTCTCATTAAATGTAACTCAAGACAGGCTTATGACCAACACTTAAGACATAAACAACAAAACGATTCTTTTGCTCATAATTATCAACAAAATAATAATATTTATAATAATTATCAAAATTCTAGTCATTATAACAATACTAGAAATAGATATAACTTTTATGATAGTTATGACAATTATGACGACTATTACGAAAGATTGAGAAAAAGACAATTTGAAGAAATGTTTGGCGGATATGACGAAAGATCTTACAACTCTTATAACAGAGGTTTTAATAATTATAATAATAGAAGAGATTATTATGGCTTTAGAGGTGTTAAAAGAGCCAACAATTTGGTAATTGTATGGATTTGTGGTTTTATTATGTTTTGTGGATTTTTATTGCATTGGATTCAATATAAAATTTCTGTTTATCAAATCAATGAAATGAGAAGTAATTGGAAAAGAAACGGATTTACGTATCAACAGATCAGACAAAAAGCAATGTATTGATAACTAAGTTTTTTAAAATTTACTTTCTTAATGGTTTCTCATTTGTTATCATTTCATTTTATATTTAGAGAATCGAGTCGTGAAAGTAAATATGAAGAGTTTGAGAAGAAAAGAAAAAATGAAGAATTAAATTCAGATAACTCTTAAAGAAATGATTCAATTTGAAGATTAATGCTATCAATTTATAAAAATATGAGCTCAATGTTGATTTATCGGTTTTTTGTTTAATCAAATCAAAACAATTATATTGTTATATATATTAAAAGATGATAATTATTGTAAATACTGTATTATTAGAAAATTTTGATTGTTTTTTGGTTGAAGTAATTTTTAAAAAAAAATAATTATTTTTGTTGTGAATTATGAAAGATTTTTAACTTTTGAAAAGGAAATACAGAAGATCTGAAGAAATTTGAAAATATGAAAATTATTAAATCAATTAATTTCTCTCTCTCTCTCTCTCTCTCTCTCTAGATATCGATTTACAAAGAAAAGCGTTTATTCTTTGTTATAACTTGTGTTTTATTATGAATTAATATGTATTGAAAAGTATGACAAATATAAGAACTAATGAATTGTTTGGCAAATAATTCAAAGTTTTTAAGTCTTATTAACATTTTCACTTTGTTGTTTATCGGCTATAAACTGTTGTTTGATTTCTTGTTGAAGGGATGGAGTCAATAAGTATTTAATTATAGTCATCGAGAGCGCGAGCGAGACTTTAAGAGTTAGCGATTGAGCCGATGATTTGGCCACAGCTTTAGTGAAATG
>JAQIWZ010001943.1:0-10275 GCA_034697245.1 Malaconothrus monodactylus
AACTCATGCGATGCAATAACCGGTTATCTGTTTGCAAAAGTGAATGAGAGATAACGAGTTATTGCATCGCATCAGTTAATTGTTAACTAATAACGTTTAGCAATTAATGAGTATTTCCTCTATTTCTTTATATATTCTTTCATTTATTCTCTCTTTAATTTCAAACATTTCTCTGATTTATTTAAAAAATAATAAGTGTTTTTGTTTGAAATGAATTCAAATAATTAGTTAGAATTTTCTGAAACATTATTAACGATTAAAGAATTCAAAAGTTGAATAAATGTTTTTCTATATTGAATACCTTTGTATTAAAAGTTTGATTTCGTTTCAAATGCATTGAAATAAATATAAAGTTTGATTAGAATTTAGTTATAGTTTTTTGAAAATAAAATGACCATAAAATTTAAGCCCAAACCGGTTCATTACGCCAGGCCCTCAAATCCATTCTCGGAATTTCGTTTCCATCACATTCTACTTTTGGATTCCTAAACATAACACACAATCAAGAGTTTACTCAATTCTTAGTTAAATAAATGACTAAAAGTTAGAGCTTTTGAACTTAAAAGAATTTGAGCTAAATTTAGTTTTCAAACATAAAATTTTAATTTCAATCATAACGTGAATTTGAATAAGTATTAATGCAAACCATTGGTAGAGTTGAACCATAGCTAAAGGTTGCATAAGTCGGACATTGCTATTATCGCATAGAACTCGAGCCAAACTTGATTTTCTAATTTCTCTGAGTTGATCGTCAGTGAATGAGGACTCGAGACCGGAGTTCTCAAACCAAAACCTGTCGCCCTTTTTTAACCGACGGAACTGTTCAGCAATAATACAGGCAAAGGTCGGTCCCACGAGTGCGCCTTTTACGTGCCGCTCAGAAACTCCACCAATGAATAAATCGATGTCTTCCACATCACGATATACTCGACTCATTGCTTGGGCAACACTTGGAATCATTACTGATTCTAAATCCCTGAAACCACTCACTCGCGGAAGTCCACAAACTTCTCTCCAAGAACTTGAAAACGATTTAACAATTTATTCGGTATTAAAATCGAAACTTAATTCGAACTTGAAATTGATTTTAGTGATAAGAAAAACCACTTGAACTTAACTTACTTATAACTGGGTAGGCCGTGATCTCTACCTCTTTGAATATTAAGTGCAATCAAATCCATGCCAAATGGCTGTCCATTCGGTTGAAACAAATGATTAGTTACATCGGTTGTGAAAAAATTGTCTCCTATTTGCAAAAAAGTCTTATTTTTAGATGAAATGAATTGAAATTTTATTAATAAATATTTCGTAAAATCCCATTCGTTAGCATTAAATATGTCTTAATATTTAAATATTTGATACCGTGTTGTGCGGGCTGTCCAGTGAGTCCCCCAATAAGTAAGTCAAGAGCTCCGTTTTTATACAAAATCTGCGGATTATTAAACTGTGTTCGAAGTTTTACTTTATCGAAAACTTTATTTTCCGCGTTCTGTAAATTAATAGTTCCCTGAATTAAAGTATGCAATCTATAAGCGGCTGTAGCGAAAGAAGATGTTATGCCAGCGTTTATGTCTATTATAAAGAAGAACGAAATCATTTGACATTCAGTAAGACAATAATGATGTACTTGAAATTGCTTGAGACCTACCCGGAGAATAGCTATTGCTATGACCTCTTCTCTTAAGCAGCAGATCAAAAGCTCGCATAACTCCTCGTCCAATAATGATTGGCAAAAATTCATTGTAAGCAATATGTTGTAATTCTGCTGCAACAATACGACGAGTTTCTTGATATATGATCTCATCATTCCATCCGGGATTCAATTGAGAAAGTGCTTCAGCGATGCGATTGTGTTCCCTCAACCATACGGTATGCATAACAGTGAGCTCTGATTGTTCATTAACTCTTGAATCTCCGGCCGTAAAACATCGCAACTGTTCTTCACGCGGAATACCACAAAAGTTTGTCCCGTTATCAAAGGGTAGAAACTGTTGGTTATTGACATTAGAAGCGCGAAGTCTTCCTCCTCTAAAAGCTCGGAGTGATTGAGACTGTTGTAATGTTGAACCGTATATATTACTGGCGTCAATATATGAAGTCAATTGATTGAGTTGTTCGCGTGGACCTAATCTGCATTTTTGTCTTGGGGCAGGTGCTGATCGAACAAAACTCAAACACGTTTGACCTAATGGTCCATAAAATGGATCGTTTCTGGGAAGGCTTATAGGAAAACAGGCCGGATGTATAAGTTGTGGATTCACTCGAAATGCTTCACCACAACATAGAATCGGATTATTATCATTAGCTTAACAAATGAAAACATAGATTTAGTTCAAGGAATATTTTTGTTCAATGGAATATAGTTTTAGTAATACTTCTTGTGCTTGCGGTCAAAGTGAGGTCATGATCCATAAACTGTCCGAATTGCATGACAAGTAAAGTATATCTACGACTAGGTTCATTACGATCTGGCGCTAATGCAACTGACACTTCTCTAGCACTCGGCAATGGATTTCCATTGACTGAAACTCGCGGCTCATTAATGCCATCGGCATAAGACTGACTTAATAAACGCTCGAAGGCGGTCATTGATTTGCCCCAAGACTTATTCGCGAGATTATTACAACTGCCGTCAGCGCTACGATATTTAGTAGATGGACACTCAGGTTCTCGCGGACAAAAGTTTTTCATTAAAGAATTTCTTAAATCAATTTGCGGTAAACCATTCAGTGATTGAACTGCATTTAATTGTTTTCTAATGAAAAACGAGTTAATTTATAAATCTTAAAAAATGAATTGTGTTTTAAAAACAATTTTTAACCCAAAAACAATAATTTTTCTAAATCAAAATTTTTCATATGAATACGATTTGATTAAATAATTAAAACTTTTTGACTTGAGTTGTATTATTTAACTCTAATTGAAGAATAATTGGATTATTGAAACTTTGCTCATAAACTTATTTGCTTATAAAGGTATTCAATGAATATCTTATTTTTGTAATTTAGTGTTGAGACAATTATGTTATAAAACAATGACTTACTCTCGCGCTAATTCAATAGCCGCTTGTAAAGCAATCATACCATTTCTGGCCAATCGAACACTCAACGGATTTGTACCGAAAAAGTTTTGATGCGAAAACTCTTTAGTTCCCGAGCGCGCCAACAATTTTCTTTCTCTTAATTCGATTTCAAGCTTTTCCATTGTATTCACAAAAACAATGCCCAACTTTCCGGCATTATTCACTTCATTAGTGCTAATCGATGGAAATTTTATTGGTCTCGAGCGACGAACTTCTATATCAATGGGTATTCGGATTTCAACTGCAATAAAACATGAAATTAGTTATTTCTTTTTGAAAAATTTTCTAAGAATACCATCATTTTTTGCTTCCAATACTTTAGCATCAGGTGAACAACAAACACCTTTAGTTCCATCAGCACTACTACACATACCAACGTCTGCTTCATCCAAATAAATGAAACAAACATTAGGCGAATAACAACTTCCAGTCTCACACTCTCTATAAGTTAGTGCCGCATTTTTAGTGCTAATATTTGGTTGTGGGCTATCATCAGGGAATATAATCGGAGCGTTTTGGCTCTCAATACAAGACAATATTTTCAAGTTTATAATTGAAGTTAAAGCTATCAAAATAACTTTGAAGCTTATTCCTAACTTACTATAACTGTTTAATGTCTGCATCTCAAGAGCTCTGGGACAAAGATAAAAGAATATTGTGTATAGTCTGCTGATAGGTATGCATTGATGTACGTGTTTTTAAACAAACAGTTATTAGACAAATGGTTTTTTCATATAACCAAAGGGCTAACTGTTGGAAATTCCCGAATAGATTTCGTAGAAAAACGTTATTTGAAAAAAATATTTAAGCGTTTGAAAAGTTACGCAATTTTTTCATAAATCAATAAAGCATTAAATTTTTTGAAGTGAAAAAAATTTGAAGGACAGTCAGTGTTCTGATGGGTATATCTGAATATGAAAATTATTTTGTGTGCAAACAATTTAAACAGTTGGTATTCGAGGAAAATCACATATTGTAAAGATGTGCTGAAATATATTACTAAATGTGTTAAATTAATAAAGGGTTCGCGTGCTTTTCAAAACGATTTCATTATAAGTATTTATTTTATTTGTTTCAATTGAATGCAAATGCAAATTAATGAATCGATTAGCGTTAATGTTTAATGAAAAGTTATTAATGATAACTAATCTTTCAATAATTTCAATGAATTCAATTTAAAAAGAAAATTAATATATAAATGAATACTTGAATTTTTATTTTGTAGTTAACTTTCTTTATTTTGGTCTAAAATATAGATTCAAACAAAATAAAACCAACAAAAGACAAGTTCAATATTTAGTTTTATAGCATTTCTTTTATTCATTCCGATATAAAAAAAGCTATATTAAAATAGGAAAAATATCAGCGCCCGTAGGCATTATTTTCTGTTTCTTCAGTGGGTTTCTCTGGTTTTTCTGGTTTTTCTGGTTTTTCTGGTTTTTCTGGTTTCTCTGGTTTCTCTGGCTTCTGGTCAGGTATTTTTCCATTTCCCCAAACAGTTAAATCTAAACGAGGAATTTCATTGCCATCACATGAAACCTTTTGATTCCTAGAATTTGCAAATCAATTAAAATTCATAAATTAAAATCTGCTATAAAACTAATCTTAAAAAACTCTTTAATTTAATCAAATAAATTATTAAATTAAAAAAAAGATATGAATTACTAACCAGTTAAATGTTCGAACCATAGCTGAGGGTTGCATTATTTTTACATCGCTGTTATCGCATAAAATTCTGGCCAAATTTGATTTTCTTAATTCTATTAATTGTTTTTCAGGGAATGATGACTCCATATCTCCATTTTCAAACCAGAAACGGTCGCCTTCTTTTATTCTTCTAAATTGTTCGCCTATAATGCAGGCAAAAGTTGGTCCCACGATAGCGTCTGGTATGTGTTTTTCAGAAACGCCGGCCATAAATAAATCGATGTCATCAATATTGCTATACAATTGACTCATTCCTCGAGCAACCGCTGGATTCATAAAAACTGTTTCTAATTCTTCGAAACTATTGATTCGCGGAAGTCGACAGTGTTCTCGCCACGCATTATAACCTGGAAGTCCGTGATCTCTACCTCTTTGAATATTGAGCGAAACTAAATCCATACCAAACTGTTTACTCTTTGCTTGAAATAAATGATTTGTTACGTCTTTACTAAAAAAGTTGTCTCCTGTGAAAAAAACTCATTTAGAACACGATTTTTTGATAGCTTATAAGAAAACACTGAATCAATACCTCTTTGCATGGGTTGTCCAGTCAGACCCGATATTAGCATTTCGAAGGCTCGTCTTTTATATAAAACTTGTGGATCATTAAACTGTGTTCGCAGTTGTAAGCGATCCAAAACTCTGTTTTCAGGACTTTGTAAATCAATAACTCCAGGGATTAGAGAATGGAAACGATAAGCAGCGGTTGCGAATGAGGACAGAATACTAGCATCTGTTTCGGCTGAATATTTTTTACTATATCCTTTTCTCTTAAGAAGTAATCCGTGTTCTGCCATAATTTTACGACCTATTATTATGGGTAAGAATTCATTGTAGACGATGTGTTGTAATTCTGCAATAACCATACGGCGAGTTTCTTGATATATAGTTTCGTCATTCCATTCTGGATTCAATTCACTGAGAATATGAGCGATTCTGTTGTGTTCCTTAAGCCAAATTCCATGCATAACAACCAAATCTGGAACTTCGTTAATACGAGTATCGCCGGCAACAAAACATTTCAATTTCAGATCTTTAGGAATAGCACAGGAATCGTTAGAGAATGGAAGAAACTCTCGATTATCAACGACTGAAGTCCTAAGTTTTCCGCCTTTAAGCGAACGAAGAGAAATCGATTGATTAAGTGATGAGCCGTATATATTGCCGCCGTCTATGTATGCACTCAATTGATTAAGTTGTTCGCGAGCGCCTAATTTACACTGAGCTCTGGGAGCAGCAGCCGACCGAACAAAATTCATACATGTCTGGCCCGACTGTCGGAAAAAGTTATCTCTTGTAGGTATTGTTATTGGCATACAGGCCGGGTGTAAGAGTTTTGGGTCTTTACTGATTTCTTCACTACAACAAGTGATGCCCTTATTATCATTGGCTGTAAAGTTAATTTTTAGAAAAAAATTTATTTTAATTCATTTATTGTTTTAGTGAAAAGAATTAACTTTTTGTATACTTCTAGTACTGGCCGTAAGTGTCAAGTCGTGGTCCAAAAACTGTCCAAATTGCATAACAATCAAAGTGTATTTACGATTTGGTTCGTGTTTGTCAGGCGCTAATAAAAGAGAGACTTCTCGAGCGTTTGGCAGTTGATTGCCATCACTCGCGACACGGGGTTTATCGAAGCCATCGGCATATGAAGGGTTTAGTAAACGACTGAAGGCTGACATGGCCTGACCCCAAGATTTGTGATTCTTGTTATTGCACGAGCCGTCAGCGCTACGATATTTACTCGGAGGACAAATCGGCTCTTTCGGACAAAAATCTTTGACAGAAGACTGACTCAAATCTATCTGAGCAAAACTAGACTGACTTTGTACAGGAGTCCATTTAAAACTGTTTCATAAAAAAACTCAGTGACTATCAAATCACTTCTTCAAAATTCAATTGAAATCAAAATGATTAATCTTAAGATTAAGTTTAATTATTGGACTAACTTTTTAGCTAAACCAATAGCAGTTTGCAAACCAATCAAACCACTTCTCGCTAGTTTAACGGCAACTGGATTTCTACCAAAAAAGTTTTGATGAGAAAACTCTTGAGTTCCGACAACGGGCACCAAATTTTTTTCACTCAACACAATTTCGAGTTGATCTATTTGTTCCACAAACTTCATGGCAGCCATTCCTGCATTATTGACCGCCTTTTTTATTACCTCTGGTGTTAATTCTGGCGGAGCTGTAGGATATGGTTCGGGCTTCTCTGTAATCGGTGGCGGATAAGTAACTACTTATTTAAGGCATAAAGAATTTTATTTATTCTATTTGATTGAAAATTTGGCCCAAACTATACCATCAATCGGAGGTTTATCTTCAATAATACAACAGACACCACTTCCACCGTCAGGAAGACTACATAAAGCAAATTCTTTCTTTCCATATTGTGAATAGCATTCATTAGGTGTATAACATTTACCAGTTTTACAATAAATTTTTGGTGGCTCTGTATATGGTTTTCCTACAATTTTTTCATTTGGTTTCTCAATGGGAGTTTCTTCTTCATCAGGATATACGGGGAAATATGCTATTTTGGGAACCAATTTAACTTTTTGTGCGTCTAAACAAATGAAGTCTATAAAAAAAATCGATAATTTCTTTTAATTCTTTTATAATTGAATCATAAAATAACTTATTTTGTAAATTAAAAAATTTTTTTGAAAATATCAAACTCTTTTCAGAGAAAATTTATGTAATAGTGATGTCATTAAAGTCTAATTCATTTTTAAACTAACTTTCAATTCATTTGAATTAAATTTAGAAAAAAGTTTGAAAGTCAATAATCAATAGCTTCATGAATTTGAATTATTTACTAAAAATTTTAACATTAGTCAATGAAATATTGGTAAAGTTTTTCCCAGCTTTACATTAAAAATTAATGACAGCATTCAAACGAATCAGAACAGAATCTGATTGAAATTCATTTATGAACTATTAATTAGAAAAACAAAAAAATTTTTGAACTCCGAATATTCGGAGTGTTGTAAATCTTTTGCTATGATTTCAGAAAGTAGTTTACAGTAACTCATTGTTTACTTACCACTAGGATCGCATATCTTCGTCCGAATTATTTTGATTTCAACTTTACATAGATTTAAACTGAACAAAGCTATTAACAAAATGAAGTAAAAAATGTGAGACATTGAATGAATTTAATTGATTTACATCGATTAGAGACAAAGATTTTAATTTGTTTATCGCTTTAAAGTTGAATATTTCAAGTTCAAAAGCGAATTTACCTGACTTTTGAATTAACAAAAGTTTTTAAAGCATACAAATGAACTTTATTAACATTACTGAGAAAAATATGTTTCTGGAAATTCGTATAGAGTTTGAAAAATAATTTTTGAATAGTTGAATATAACTGAGATATTCGAGACTCATTTCCCGACAAATTTTTAAATTGTTTAATGTTTTGAATGATTCTTTTGGATTTATTTTCTTAAGTTTGACACAAAAACTTGTCATAACTCAAATTTTTGTTATAGATGTAGTTTTAATGTAATTCAATGTAAAGCAGCAATTTTTTCATAATTTTGTTCGGTTTATCGATTATCTTTTGCTATATTCAACGGACACGAGTCAGGAAACATTTTTTGTCAGGAATTATTGCCAGGAAATCACTAAATATATATATATATATATATACGAAACGTCTCGTCAATTTTTAAATAATTATTCAATGCTATAAAGTTATAAAACAATTGATTTTTAAAATTTACATAACAAATCAAATCAAAATAACATTTTATAGATATTTTCAATCGATTCAATAAGCTATAGGAAAGAATTTCAACAAAAGCATAATTAATAGTTTAATTTTGAACATTCATTTATTATCAAAAGAGATGAAATAAAGGTTTTTATGATGAGAATTCAATTTTATTTCACTCTGAATTCAATAAAATAAATTTCAATGAAAAACTAAAATAATCAAAAAATAGTTAATTAAAATTTAAATGAATATATTCTGCATTTTCTTAAATAATCTGAAATTATTGTTTGTTTGCGTCTTGCGGTTGTTTTTGCTTCTCATTAGGACCCTCTTTTTGAGTAAAATCTTCTTCTTCTTCTTCTTGATTGAAATTATTTTTGTGACCCAAGACATCTCTGAGTGATTGATCGCACGTTTCCTTGTCTGTGGTCAGCGACTGTATTCCCTTTTCTTCTTTATTCTGTTCTGCTATCAATTTTGATATAGTATTCACCTGTTCTTGCATTCCAGGCGTCAGTTTTTGCTTCTTCTGATTTGGATTGTGGACCAACAGTTTTGGTTCTTTTTCAGGTGATAATGACTTCTTTTCTGCCTGAAAAGGGCTCGTGTAAGGACTTGAAGGCATCGCTATTATCTTTTTTAATGAAGAATTTAGACTTTTATTTATTTCAAATGATATGCTAAAGAAAATTATATTTAATAAGTTGTATAAATTATTATGAGCTGAAAGTTTTATTATTGCATTCAGTGCTAATCTTCAAATTCATTAAGTTGTAAACGACATTTTTTAACGAATAGTTGAGTGAAAATCAAGAGTTTCAATAAGAGTTGCAATAATACAGTACTAAAATAATATAAATTAATTGATATTTCGCCGGATATGTTATAACTAGAATTCAACTGAATAAGTGTTGCTTCAAATAATTCATATTAAATGATTATTGAACGAGAATTTAATGATAAACTTAAGGGGCCGTATGGAAATCGGCAGATTTTAATCTTAATTGTTGCCCTTTTGATCGTAAAATTATTCTCAATATAATTGTTGGACAAATCTCGCTCATCATTCATAAGCATAGTTATTAGCACGATAGTAAAAACTTCAACTTTAATCAAATCTTCTTTTGATTTTGTTCTCAAATCAATAGAGTTCTTAAATAATAATGAAAAAGGCTAACAATGATAGGGCTATCCGCTATTTTTCCGTACGGCTCATCACAGATTGATCATTATTAAAACAATTTTACATCTTATTTAAGCATTAGCTGTTAATTAGAAGATACTTTAATGCAAATTCAGTCAAATCGTACAACTTCTTCAAGCGTTGACTCTAAAAATATTTAATGAAAGTTGAATTTCTTCATATAAAATATGTTAATTCTTTTCACAAAATTCTCAAAAAACTCACAAGGAAACCTTAAGACATGTACCATGACAAACCTAATAAATTATATATGAAAATGTGAGGTTTTTTATTCTGATTAAGAATATATATGTCTCCCATGCCAGTTTTTAGTTTAAAACAAAATAAAGCGAGAAAACTGGCTCTTTCTACTATGGGGTTTGTATCGCACATAAACAGTAGCACAATGCATATGATTAGGGAATGCAATGTTTACAGAGATAAATGTATATATATGAAAGACTGCACAAAAACAACTTTAAACATTTTACATTAGTTATCATTAGAGAAAGGATTTTTGGTTAAAACCCAAATTTTACTTTCAGCGTTTAGATCACAGATTTCAATACCATTAATACAT
>JAQIWZ010001944.1:0-10271 GCA_034697245.1 Malaconothrus monodactylus
ATAGGTAGAGGCTATTTTACCGTACAATTAAAAATAATATAAATTATGTTTCTTTGAACCGTACATGGCGAAAATCAGGAGCAAAATTAACCGTACAAGGATTGGACCCAACTGTATATCTTGAAATTGTATCTTGAAATTCGTAGATTTTCGGACCACAAAACCCTTTGATAACAGCATTAATTAAGAATATTTCAGAATGAATTTTCTGATTCACAGAATTATTTCTTGAAAACTGGAGCTCTTTTTCACGATTCATTATAAAATGAATACTTATTTTATCGAAAACATCAAAAGCTGTCATTGATTTCATAGCTTCGAGACTGTAATAATTGAGTTTCTTTCTAAACAAATCCATATATTAGCGTAGTTTTTCAAATTCAGAATAATTTCAATTCTTATGGATTGCAATTTTTTGATATTTTTCATATATATTTTCAAATAATCGCTGGTAATCGTAAAGTGTGAATGATGTCAAAAGAAAGTTAACTATTGTTCCACTTCCATATTGAAGCACGAGTTCATAGGTTTAATGCATGAGACAGAAAATACAAAATGAGGACACAATAATTCTTACAATTTTCTTAAATTTCATTTTCATTGACATAAATTTATTTTTTCTCAAAAAAAAAATTTTTAGCAATCATTTAAACAGAACTCATTTTTTTCTTTTTATTAAAACTTTAATCCAAATAAAGTTAAACTCATTTAAGTTTTCAATCTACTATTTAAAGCACAAACTATTTTTCAAGGAATTGACTTTTGAATAGTATGTTTAATACAGAATAAGAATATGTTTAATTGAAGAAAATGTATGAAAATTTTTCTCATATTCTTTTGCATTACATAACATTTTTATGAAAATAATATTTCTTTTTCTCAATTTTTGTGACGTTGGTTTTATTGATTTATTATTTAATTAATAAAATGGATTTTATATTATACTCACAAATATTATGTCTATCGATTGTGGAGTAAATAAATTAAATACTGCAATAGAGAAAATATATCATTAGTATTATTAGATATTTTCGTAGAAACGCCTTTTTTGATAATTATCTCAAAATTTACGTCAATATAAATATACAAAAAAATGATTTTCTCTTGAGAATAAAATTGTGATTTCTTATACAGTTAAACCCGTTTATAACGAACAGATCGGTGCGACTAAAAGCGTTCGTTAAAAGCGAGTTTTCGTTATAACTGATCAATTTTTAAAGAAATGTATGCGATGGGTGAAAACGATGTGCTGAGTTATAAGCGGAAATTAGTTATAACCGAGTTGGTTATAAACGGGTTTAACTGTACAGTTGTCCTTACCTGAAGTATGAGAAGACAAAGGAAATAGAAATTGGCAAGTCTTTGAAACTGTTCGAATAGGTTTAAGGGCAGGAAAGTGATTAAACTGTATTTCGACGTTTTAATATAATTATTCTGTAGAAATAAGATAATGAAAAAACGAGTTAAGTAAAAGAGAGAATTTATAACTTGATTACAATCAATATGCCATAAAAAACGAAATTTAGGTCAATAGGGAAACAAAAGAGTGTCCCATAAATCACACCTTTAGGTTTGCCTTCAGATCATCAAACTATATAATAAAACTGATAATAGTAGTTGGACATCATTGAAGAACCCCACCCTAATAAGTGCTATGTTTTTCTTATGCAATATTTTGGAGGAATACACATTTTTTAAAAATTTTAGCTTTTTTGCAATCAATCATTATTTTTTCATTACTGTGTATTTCATTACATTTAGTGATATCGCGAGAGGGATATCGCGTTTAGTTCAAAGATAATTTAGTTTACAACAATTGGTTCAGGTCTTTGAACAGAAGTATGATTGGGACACACTTTATAAATTGATTTCTTACAGCGTAGTTGAATTTTGAGTTAAATATTGCATCATTTGCACGAATTCTTCTTTCAGTTTCTATAACAAAAAACGAAACCCAAAACAATTTTTAACTTTTTATCATTTATTAATACTAATTAAAGTTTTGTATTAAAATTCTCTTATATCGAGAAATTAGAGACTTCTGTAAAATATAAGTATAAAGAATAATGAATTAAATTAGTTTTAGATTTAGAGAAAAGTAATGAATAATAAAAATAAAAATTTATAAATTATTTACAATTGGTTAAACACAAGAACATAAGAATTATTTTTAAAAAATAATTGAGTTAATAAAATATTAGGTAAGAATTTCCATCAGAATGGGAGGTCAAAAGCATTAGATAAACGAATTCTATTTTATAGATCGAAATTCAATTATTCTGAAAGAGTAACTCCCACTCAAAAAAAACATTAACGTTTTATTGAAACTCATATTTATTTAGTTGAAGGTTCAGTCATAATATTAGTTATTGTTCTGTTTATTTTGTCGCAATAATAGCTTATTTTCGGAATCACTAAATACTCTGCAATCAAATACAATAATACAATTTGATTTGACCCGCAATCAAATTATATTTAACTAATGGTATGATTTTTTAAAGAATTGTTTAGAATAAAAACAAAAAGTCATTCAAGACACTCATGTAAATCTAAAATAGCTTTGCTATTATTTCTTTTAATGAATCATTTTATTAAAGCATATGATGAATAATAAAAATCATTCATTTTAGTTGAATACTCTCGATATTTATTCTCAACTAATAGCTGCAAGACTTATAATGAATTTATTATATGTTTTTCAATAAGTTTTTCTAAATAATCAGACATCAAAATTAGTTGCAAATGAGTTATTCAAAACTTTTAATTAAAATTTGAAAATTCAATAATTTATTTTTCGTTACTTATTATCATATAAGTAAAAGATTTATCAAAAAAAGTTCCAATTGTTTAGTGCGAAAATACGAGTCATTATTATAAGAATACTGTAGTATTTGTAAAAGTATTCAAAACTTTACAGAAAAGTGGCTTTAAAGTTATGAATAGTTTATTAATAGTTAAAATTTTCCTCAATATAGATCTTAAAGTAGAAGTATTTTGTAAGATGTGAAGAAGTATTACAATATTTATATACTAATGACAATCATTTAAATATCAAATTTGAAATCTATTAACTTATGATTTGTTGAAAAATTTCATCTTTAGCGGTAGTGCCGTTCAAAATAAAAAGTAAAAACATTATATTTTAAAGTATTTTCAATAATCTTTTCACTATCATTATAGTATTGTCTTAAATATTGTACAAATAGTTATCGTTTTGTCGATAGAGCAAATTTGATATTAAAAGAAATAATTAAAGAAAGAAAATAATAAAATTGAAAAGAAAAATAGTTTTAAATAATTTGTAATTATAATTATATTTCTAACTAACTATTACAGATAATTAAGTTAACTTTCTTAATGTTTAATTAAATAGAGTTATGTAAGTTTTAGTGATTCATTTAACTACTGAAATATTGAACTTATTAAACAACGCCCTATTGTATTATATGTGATAAACTATTTTAGTAAAATATGGTTTAGGTATGGCCTCTATGTGTGGCACATATCTGTGTAGATTTGTTTCAAATGTCTTCACAGCATTTTGGTTTACCTCAACAAATATGTGGAACATCTCATGCACTCCGCCCTGTTCTCTGTTCGATGTTCTCTGTTTTGGGTGTGGATTGGAGTACATCTAACTTTATGATAAAATAATTACAATACGATGCTAAATGATATAACCCAAGAATATTTCAAATTAAGTCTTCCTTGTATTCTATCATTATTTCTCATTATTTCTCATTAATTTTACAGTAAACAAATATATGAATTGAAGAGAAAGTTTGTATTTCTAGTTCTTTGATTCACTAAGTCCTTAAATTTTAAAACTTATTAATAAACATTTTCATTTTCAAATTTCAGAATAAGACTTATCTTTGATAAGTATTCTAGCTTTGATCTAATATATGAAAGCAATTTTTATTTGTCTCTAATTATCTACTGAGAGAGTTTATGATTTCAATGAGAATTCGTTTAATTAAAAAAAGCAAAGTTTTGAAATGTATTCAATTTGTACTGTACAGAGAAAGGGAAGTGTTGTGATCTAAAGCACTTTAAAATGCAAACAAAGTATGTTTTAATCACATTTAAGTGTAGAAAATTCTTTCATCCTTACAAAACAAACAATTTATTGATTTATTAAATACAACGAGAATATAAAAGAGACTATTCCTATCGCATTATTTTCGACAATTTAAAAGATGAATTTAATTGATAATTATAAATAAAATTAAAGTCGATGAAAATGAAATAAAATAAAATAATTTTTATAATTCTACACAAAATTTTTAATGAAATAATAGTGTCAAAAGGATAAGTTCCTTTTAAAGTTATAATAAATTAAAAATCCCAATATATTTAGAGTTATTATCATGAATTTCGGAGTAAAACTGAGATCCTTTGAATACTTTATTTGAATCAAATTGTTTTTAGTGGAATTGTTTCAATCAAAATGAATATAGTTAATCGAGACTAAGAAAGTATATTTGAAGGATAATTTTGTAATGTTGTAAATAAATTTAAAAACAACTTATGAGCAGTACACAGCAATGCTGTTCAGCTGCACCATTTGCACTCCTAACATAATCTAAGATTATCGAAGGAAATTTGCTCAAAGACTGAACGATTTTATTTAGTGTAAAGTAATTTTCATAAATCATTAAAGAAAACAATAAAAAATAGATTATCATTCATGAATTCAAATACTATTATTAAGAAATCGCTTTTTTATGAAATAGATTGAAATTCGATAAATGAATAGAATTCATAGAACTTTTCATTAGGTTATAATAATCTATATATCGATAATTTTTGTTTATAGGCTTAATAAATGCAAGTAAAATAATAAGAATTGTTCATTGGATTTTACAGAGCAAGCGCTTATTTGGCTTTCATCAGTTCCTATTATTAAGACGGTTCTTGAACTTGAATTAAGTATCTGAGAAAATTAGAAAACTTAAGCCAAGTCTTCACAAATTAAACCATTCAATAGAGAAATTATGCGAACCTATTGTTTTAAATTACATTTGACTATCAATTTCTCGGAAGTTAAGCGTAAAATCATGTATTGTCTTCAGATTAAAGAATTTTAAAATAAGTATAATTGATAGCTATATGAGAATCATTTAAACTAAAGCCAAGAAAAAATACTCGTATTAAGTATTATTGGTTGGAATAGTAAACGACTGGAATTTTTAGTAAAGGACAAACTTTTCAAATTAATTTTTAGTACTCAAAATTGAAATAATAGTGAATAATAATTCATTAAATAATAGATAATAACATTTATAGTGAACAAGAGCGCAATTTATCTCATTTTATTCACATTAAGCAATTTTGAAATTTCATATTTTTAGCAAAATATTCTTCAGAGTTTAATAGATTTTTAATTAATGATGCAAAAGACACTTGTTTTTAATCTTGAATCGAGTTTTCAAGAATTAAGAGACACAGAACTTGAATTAAATGATATATAATTCTAAAGGTTTTAAGGCCTTTTCAAATATTTAATCGTATATATGCGGCAATTTTCTTAACTGTTTGTCAAATGTCATCATTAAATCCTAAGAACATTAATACAAATCGAAATTAAATAAACCTTAGAAGAGGAAATTGAATTTTTTTTTCTTATTTGACACCTTTATTTTTTATTATTGTTTTGGTTCAGAATCTAGAAACAACTGTTGAAATATTTAAGATAAAAGAATTTTCATAAACCAAAGTTTATGATTAATATTTGCATTACAATAAAAAAAACTCTCGACAGACACTCGTGTATTACATGCATGTATTAATGTTTGTGCATATCATATACTGTTATCATTGAATTCCTATTACTGTACAAATATATCATAAAGTTATATAAGTTAAACGATCTATTATTCTAAAAAACAGTAACTATTATAGTGGAGTATTTGAATAAATTTTTGATATGTTAAATCTTTATCTCATTGAGAGCAGGTTGATAGCATTGAGTGGTCTCATTGAGTGGTTCCTAACTTCTACTAATCACTAATTTCTAAAAATCAAGATTTCGCGTATCACTAGATTAGCTTTTCTCCATTTAGTTACAATAATTTCACTTTCCAGACTATCTTTTAGGCCTTTACGCTTATCATTTAGCTATAGGAGTTCTCTCCTGTTTGGAAACCGCATAATTGAAAGGAATACAAATTTATTATAACTACGATTGCAATATAAAATCAAATAATTGAAAGAAAACTATTTAGACGTTTAATGTTAATTCTAATTCCGTTTCGTTCAACTCTAATTTTCTTATTATTCGAATTATAAGGAAATATTTTATTCTTGCCAAAAAAACTTGAATAATTAAAATAAGAAGTTTCTGATAATTAATTAATTTGAGAACTGTAAAAATCAATATTAATCTAATTTTTGTTATGGAAAACTAAGACCATACTATTTAAACAATAATTATTACTGAGCATTGAATAAAATATACCATTTTTTGTGATAACAGAAAAAACGCTTTTTATTCAATCAGAGTATTGGTTTCTTTGCTTAAGTACTTTTTAATGTAAAGTTTTAAGAATATTAATCGGTTTTGAATTATATATCAAAAACGAAACGTTTATTATTGAAAAAAATACTCAAACTAAAGATCTACAGAAAAAATCTAAAGATCTTTAAAAAAATCTACAGAAGAAAAAAGAAACCTATAAACCTATATTAAAAGGATTTAAGTGCGAGTTTTACGGTTTTTACTATCAAGACCTGAAACTATTAAAAAAGAATGAAAATTCGAAAGAGTTTATAAAAACGAATGTATGAAATTGAAAGCTCATAATTGAAAATTGATAGATTCTTACCTCTCTGCCTCTCTTTCTGATTGAAAGCCATTGATGGAGTGGAGCGATAAATGAAGTCACTTTAGTCTCACCCATCAACAAATATCATGAGTAAATCAATTTAGTCATCTATATTGCGTAAACACATAATGAAAATAATTAATTAGACAAATATGGGACATTTGTTGTACAATAAGATTTATTTCATAAACTTTAATTTAAGTATTTCGCGAAAATAAATATCTATAAGTAATGAAAATGGAGTGGAAAAAAACAATTGAGTGAATGGAGTAAATGTTTTGAGTTTGTAAAATAAATTGATGAATTTTGTTGAAACCAAACCAAGAATAATTATATACATAAGGTATAAAATAAGTTGTAGACATCGGGCTATTAAGTTTTGATGGACTATATCACCATGGTGATTCGTTATTTGAATACAACTATTACTTTTGATACCACAAACTACAAGGTTGTAATTCTCTGTCACATTTATTACTTATGTTAAAGAGTACAGTATGTCTCAAATTAATAACTCATAATAACATTTTTAACTCATTAACTTTTTTAAATTGTTATCGAATTAATGTTTTTAATTTGTGTTCCGGTTTCTTCAAAATAGATCAAAATAAAAAACTCACTGCATTGAAGCAAATATATTCCAGTTGATCTGCGAATCAGAATTATAAGAATAAACTATTTTACAATTACATAGATTGACTTAAGAGTTAGCTTTTATCGTTTAATCGAATTAACTAATTGAAATTTATTGCTATGCAATGTTTCATTTGGTTTCTAGTCTTATCCAAACTGTTTTATCCCATCCTGTATGTGACAATTTTATTCGACTATTCAACAAGTTTGTATACAGTACATAATGGTTAATAGTTTGGCTAATAATACTTTCAAGAATACGTCTCTGTGTCTCTTAAATCGTTTTCGAAACTTTTGTTTTCGAAGAGTTTACTTATAGGGAAAAATTCATTTTTTCTTCTTTCAAAATCTAACTTAATTTTCAATTACATATATATATATATAATCGTTTAAAATCAATCGAATTTGTAAAGAACTCGTATTTTGAAAAGAAAATGAATAAACACTAAATAACACAAATTTTATTGATTAATTAATAGTGTTTAGAATATATTTATATTTTTCTTATATATTTATACTTTTGTTATATATTTATATATCTCTAAAGTTTCGTAAAAATAAAATTTTTGAAAGAGAGAAATCAAATAATTCAAAGATTTCCTTTTAGTGTTCAATTTCCATTTGCGTGTCATGTATTTTAAATCATTATAAACTATTCAAGAGTTATATATTGTTGTTAAAAGTAAGGCAACTCATAGGTCTTTAGTGTACAAAAGCAGAGCACTTCTCTACCCTCACAATAATATGAAGTGAAAGCCCAAGTCAATGAAAAGATGAGCGCTCATAATGCAGATTATGACAGTTGAGAAACACGCAAACCTTTTAACTTCAGTAACTCTACTGATGTCCAAAGGAATGATGTTTGGGTGTGTCTACTTTTTATGGATCAAACTTAAGGTAAGTCAGGTCTTCAATACTCTTTCCATTTTACTGACTTATAATGAAGTATATATATGTTTGCATGCAATGCATGCTATTCTAAGCAAAACTTCTCAATTCTTCTCAATTCTCAACCAAAAACGATGACAAAAACCAAAACTATTAGAGGTTTGTCTCACACGCATTAATATATCAATGATTTAACAGAACATAAGATTGACCTACTTTACAAAATAATCACATTTTCTATTAATTAGTTTAACACATCATTTTTTTAATAACTCGCACATTCTTATTAAACTGCTTCAGGTCAAAGTGAGGTCAAAGTCTTAAACTAATCAAATTGAACCTCATTTCGAAGAGATTTTCATAAGAGTTTTTATGAATAAATTATGTTCTCTTTCAAGTGGAATATGTATTAATAGAGACCGAATATAAAGCGAAATATGTACTTAAATAAAGAGGAATTCAGCGTAAAAAACAAATTCTCAAATTTTTGATTTGATTAACAAATAAAATGAGATTTTAAAAATCTGTTCCTAAGAAACTAAAATCCATGAACAATAATTATATCACAATAAAATTATCTATAAATAATCAATAATTGTCAATAAGAAAATAAATTAATAGTGCATTAATGAAAAAGTTTTTATCAGTGAACTAGTGAATAATCGTTAGTAAATTTAAATTCAGGTTCATATAAATTTCTGATTCCTTTAAAACACTTAACTGAGTATTAAATCCTAGTTTCAATTTATTTTCAATCCTTTCAACAATAACGGAAATATTTAAAAGTAATCTAAATTTTTATATACTTTACATATCAATATCTTTTTGATGACTATTTGAAAAAATCTAAAATAGTGAAAAATAAACGTTTTTAGTCGATCCTATCGCTACGAATGCAATCAAAGTTGAATAGCTTTCAACTTTTTATGATTCATAAATTCATTTATAAGACAATAATCTATTCATAAACAAATAGTTTTTCAAGTTGACATTCTCTAATTATTCAAGGTTATACTTTCTCAACAGAACTGCTGCACAATTTATTCAAATCTTAACTCTGATAAACGACTTTAAGCTTACGGATTAGTTTCAATAAAATAGGTTTTGAATATAATATTTTTTGAAAGTGTGTTATATTTACGCAATATTTATATCTATTTGAATTCTATTAACGTATTCATAATGAAATTAAAATTACTTGAAACCCTAAATATTCAGATAATTAGCAAAGATTTTATATTAAAACTAACTCTATTATAGTATAAGCTAAAAGTTTCCGGACATAACTTAAGAGGGGAATCGATCACATGTTATCTCATTTACGCTCGTATGTGTTTAAGCTTCAACTCGAACTTTAAAACAACAAATTTTAATAATTATAAGATTTTGCACTTTTATTGCTGATTACAAAAAAATGTTATTTTGACGGATGAATATCAACTATAAATTAAGTTGAAATATTTTATAGCTATATAGAGTATGATATTTATATTGAAAAAAAACAAGACGGATTCAGTATTAAGAACTCGATTAGCGGAAATAAAATAATTTTCATAATACAGTTAACCCCGTTTATAACTCACTCGGTTATAACCAATTCCTGCTTATAACTCAGCACATCGTTTTCACCGATCGCATAATTTCTTTAAAAATTGATCGGTTATAACAAAAACTCGATTTTAACGAACGCTTTTGGCCGCACCGATCTGTGAGTTATAAACATGTTTAACTATATATAAATTTTAAAACTATATTTCACAATAATGAGCTTCATTTTCAATAATATATAAAATCCCCGATTTGTTGCAATTTCAACAATGAAAGTGCACAGACAGACAGACAGACAGACGGACATGAATGACAAAACTATATAATCGATTTGGCTTCGCTAATCGAGTTAATAATTGTCATTAAAATTTTGAT
>JAQIWZ010001945.1:0-10268 GCA_034697245.1 Malaconothrus monodactylus
GTTTTCATAACAATATTATTGACTCAATGTTTACACTATTTTGTGATTCATTTACTCAACACTTAATTTAATTGAATTAAAGTTAATTTGAATTTAAGTGAAACTCATTTTTAAGAAATAAATTGTTATAAATGTATTTCAAATGATTAAAAAAAAATTTTGAAATTTGTTTGACTTTAAATTCAAAAATTTTTCGATATTTTCAAAATTAATGACAAACTTTTGCCAAACTTTTGATAAACTTTTAAAACATTTTCTAAATTGAAATATTTTGATAACAAAAGAATGTCAAACGTTTTAGTGAATGAATTGAAAGAACAATTGAAAGCAATTCGTTTATCACTAAAGCCTTCGTATTTATGGGAGATATCAGTCGCGGATTGCGATCAAGTCATACGACTTTGCCATCAATTAAATATAGATTTAAATAATTTAACTGTCATTCAAATCAATGAAACAATTTTTATAGCAAACATTCAGCTCTTAATCAATAATTTGAATAATTTATTGAATGAATCTTTTGATGCATTCATTAATGTTTCGCCTAATCTTCAAATTCCGCAACTTTTAAACAGCAATGAAATGCAGACTAAGAAAAGCATAATTAAACTTTTAAGCTCTCAAATAAAACTTCATTTAAACGATCGTAAGTTCAAAATAGAGTCTTTGAACGAAGAATACAAAGACATGTGTTTGATATGTGGAGCAATGTTGGGCTATCCTGTCATCTATTGTAATGATAATATTCAAGATGGAAATTGTCTTTCGTGTGAACCACTTTGTGCATATTCTATTAAACGATTGTCTAAAGAACCGATTCCTTCCATTTACTCTTTTAGTTTACCTCAAATTTATCGAAAACTTTTTTATTCTAATATTAATTTATGGTTTACTGAATTGAATAATTATTATAATCAAAATTTATTACTAGAAGAAGATGTCATTACAATGCCTTTTGTGTTGACGTGAATTAATAAAACATAATCAATATTTTTATAATATTTTTTCGAAAAGAAATTAAAAAGTTTATTCTCTAATTTAATAAAGAAAAAAAAATTCAGTTCAAACATTTTTAAAAGTTTTGAACTGAAACACAAAGAATTAATTTTCTTTTTCTTCAGATTCTTCAAAGTCCTCAAAAATATCTTGTAAATTATTTACTGATGGCTCGTTTTCGACATAATCACTGTCATCATCAATATCTATCTTAACTAAACCAACAGCTAATGCGTAACCAATCATAGCTGTTGTAGCAAAAAGTCCCGATAGTATAATATCTCTCCACTTATGAGGAAATTCTTCTAATTCATCAGATTCTGAATTTTTCTTATCATCAGATGTTTGCTTAGAATCAGATTCTTTGACTGTAGGGAAATATTTTTGGAGAATACTGTTCACAAATTTATATAAATTATCACAAGATTTAATGTGATTCTGAAGCACACGATTATGAACTGGGACTTTGAGAAGTGGTGCTAAATATCCAAATACTATGGCATCAAAAGAAGTCGGATTTTTGCCAAAGAAAAATTCATCTTTAAGTCGTTCCGAGAGTAAAGTTAAACACTTTTGGGCTTCACCTATAATAGCATTCTCAATAATAGCATTACTTTCAGGATTGTCCAATACTTGAACACCAAATCGGGCGCGAATACACTTTTCAGCAGCACTTCTGTATTGATTTGGTATAAAATAATTGGTCGGAAAGGGAAGTCTTTTCGCGTACCAGCCTCTCATCAGTTCCACGTAATTAGTTTCATCGACCCAAAAGAGATAAAGTAATGCGGGCTCTAATTGTTGTTTCAAAAGAGCCGTATATGCGGACACGTCTGCGCTGTCTTTTGCCGATAGGTTAAAGTCTGCGCTATAGTTGTGTGACTTTAAGTGTTGTATAACTTCTGATAATTTGTTTAGTTTTACGTTTTTGTGTCGAAACGATGGCAATGACGACCAAAATGGATTGTTTGTTTGGTTTGTCTTAAGTGGAACTCCACTGAATCGACAATAAGATAGTATCTGAAGACACGAGAAGTCAATGGAAGGTAAGCCCCAATCGCCGGACCAAATATCTAATTCAAACTTTCCGCTCATTTTCCTAACAATTAATTACTATTTAATAAGTCTTTAAATCAATTGAAACAAAAACTTTAAATGTTTTCAAAGCTATGATTTTCCGTTAGATTTGATTTCAAATCGAGAAAACATTTATTTATTAATAAATTTTTTTTCGGTTAAAATTTCAATTAAACAAAAATAATAGAAATGTCTCAAAACTATTTTAAGAAAATATTATTAATAAAAACTAATTTATTTTACGATAAGTCCTATCGATAAATGTTTTGAATCAAGTTTTCTATGATTTAAAGGCCCGGAAAACATGTGACACTATTTTATAAATTTTTATTGATTAAGTTGGTTATCAAACGCTATATTATTTCCACAAAATTTTTTATTATTTTGAACGATATTTACTTTTCTCTATGAACGAGAGGTTTAAAGGTTTAGAGGTTTTCGACTTGAGATATTTGGCTAAAGATTGAAAAGTTTGATAAAATTTTTCAGTTTTCTCGACTTTTTTTAATAGTATTTTTTACAAGCTTTTTATAATTAGTCAAAACATTAATAATTTAATTGTTTTAATAAAAAAAAGTAATAATAAATTGATATCAAAAGAGAGACTCAAATAAATTGATTGAAAACATAATAAATTACTGAAATCAATAGAAATGTCGGGACAAAGGACATCTCCGGCTAAAAACTTCTTGGCCGGAGGTTTCGGTGGTATGTGTTTAGTATCAGCCGGACATCCATTGGACACAATCAAAGTAAGGCTTCAGACAATGCCCAAAGCAGTGTCGGGACAGTCGCCGTTATATTCGGGAACTTTCGATTGCGCCAAAAAGATAATCGTTCGTGAGGGACCTCTCGGACTCTATAAAGGAATGGCTGCCCCTTTGACTGGTGTGACGCCAATGTTTGCCATTTGTTTTCTCGGGTTCGGTATTGGAAAACGTATGCAACAAACCAATCCTGACGACCCCTTAACGATGTTTCAGATATTCAAAGCTGGTATGATTTCTGGCGTCTTCACCACTGCTATTATGGCTCCTGGAGAGAGAATCAAATGTCTTCTTCAGGTTCAAGCGGCAAACACTGGATCTGAGATCAAATACAAGGGTCCGATTGATTGCGCCAAACAGTTATTCAAAGAGGGAGGGATGAGAAGCATATATAAGGGAACGGCTGCCACTCTATTACGTGATGTTCCTGCCAGTGGAATGTATTTCATGACTTATGAATGGTTACAACAAGTTTTGACACCTGAAGGAAAATCTCGTAGCGATTTAAGCGCTGGTCGAACACTCTTTGCTGGAGGAATGGCTGGAATTTTCAATTGGTTGGTCGCTATACCGCCTGATGTGCTCAAATCTAGACTACAAACTGCACCCGAAGGCACTTATCCTAAAGGAATTCGTGATGTCTTCAAAGTTATGATGAGAGAGGAAGGGATTAGAGCTTTATATAAAGGCGCCACTCCTGTCATGTTAAGAGCTTTTCCCGCAAACGCCGCCTGTTTTTTCGGCTATGAAATGGCGATGAAATTTCTCAATTATATCGCACCCAATCTTTGAAGTTCATTGGTCTTTAGATTTTAAAATTATGACTAGTTTATAACTCGATTGCAAACACTTTAATCATGTTTTGAATTCAACTTTTTTTTTCAAAGTTAAAAAAGACAGCTATTATGACATGCAATTAAATTGTAGTTAATATAAAAATATTACCGCTATATTCAACTCAAATATCAAAGTTTTACTGTCTGGTTGTTAGCAAATAATTAACTCATTAATCATCATATTATATACGTACATTCGGCTCTCAAAGAATCTTCTATTGAATATTCAGAACATTATTTTTATAAAAAATTCTTTATTACTGTTTTGAAACGAATTGAAACATATCTTTTGATGAATTGTTAAATAGTAATAATATGTTCATTAGTCAAAAAGTTTCACTTTTTTTTCCTATAAACCAAATATTTGTCAGTCGCTCAACAAATATTAAACCTGAAACCTATCGAAACATAACTGTTAATAAATGAATTTCAGAGCTTTGAATTTAAATCTCATTCTAAAAACTTTTAATTGTTCCTAATATTGAACAAAAATAAAGTCGAATTTCATTCAATAAAAATGAAAACTATTTGTGAAATATAAATAATCAAGGTTTCTCAGGGGGGGCTAACTTCGAAAATCGAAGGAGGGAGGGGTAAACTCATCTGATTTAATAGACAATTTTTCGGAGATCCTCTAAAAACTTTGATTTTTTGAGATCATAATTTAAAAGTTTTTCGCTCAAGTTTTGGTAAAATATCAAAGGGGGGACCAAAGGAAAAATTTTCAGAATTTCCAAACAATCGAGGTGTAAAGATTTGTGAAGATTTATAAATTTTTACCTTGGTCCCCCCTTTGAGATTTGTTCACAACAAAATTTTTCCGGGAGGGCTACACCCCCTGCACCTCCCTTGGGAAACCTGGTAATAATTTTAAAATGTTTTTAATAACAGATATAATTTTCAAATAAATATTCATTAGTGAAAAATAAAAATTCCAAAGCTTTGAGTTCTAAAAACATGAAAAGTTTTCTTCTTTTAATTATTTGCTAAAAATCATTAAAAATATTCGTCAGATGTCTGTCATATCAATACTTTTCCGGCATTTTTTTCAAATCAATTCATTTCTGTAGCGTTTTTGCAATGCTTGGCGTCATCCATATATTATGTATGAGGGTTTGGGGGTTGGTAAGGGTCAATAGCTAAGCGTAACAAAAGTATAACATATGTGGGGTAGGGGTAAACGGCAAGCGTTACGTAACATTTTTTTATAGACCAGTTTAAAAGAGATTAGACTCAAAATAAAGTGTTACATAATGTTAGGGACGGGGTAGGGATCAAGAGCTAAGGGTAACATGGGGAGGGTGAGGTCATTTTGGTGCAACATAATTAATGGATGACACCATAGAATTAGTGTTTATTTATATTGAAATCACATTTTGATAGAAGTAATCAATTAATTGAAACCAATATTTGTAAAAAATTGAAACAATGGATTCAATGAATGAAAGTGTAGACATGTCATCAATTGACGACAATGAAGATAAAGATATGAATGAAATAAAAGACATAATGGACTTTATGTTAGAAGCGGTCTCTTTGTCGATATCTATGAATGAAAACAATGAGAACAACAATGACTATAATATTGACTATAATTATGACACGAATGATAATGAGATGCAATTATCACAAATTCGTTCACATCATTGTATTGTCGATGAAGACGACGACGAAGTTATGGCTAATGTTAAAGATTTAGTCGATTATATGATTGAATTAGTCTCAACTGCCGTTCCCTTCAAGTCAACCATCAGTTCAAAAAATATAAATTCATTTAATGACAACAACGAAGACATCGAAGTGATAGATATCGAGAAAACAGATTCAAATTTCTGTGAAATATTGGACATAAATGAAAATCGATATAATAATAATAATGAGAATGAATTTAGAGATTGTTTTGTTTGCGGAAAGTCAGAAGAAATCAAATATAAGATCAAAATAAATGGAAAACTGCACAATTCATGTTCGTGGGATTGCGTACAAAAACTTAAGAATAATGACTTTTGTATTGGTTGTTGTTCAATAATCTCTGGTGATCTTCAAGGATATCGACCAAACTTTGGTGGCGCAAATGCAACACTTTGTAGCGAAGAATGTCTGATGAGATATGATGTTGAACATGAACCAAATACTGAATGTAATACATGTAATGAAGTGTTGAGTAAAGATAAGGGTATATTCTATTGGCAAACTATGGAATTTTGTTCCCCAGATTGTGTTCAAACTAAACAATTACTCTTTGGTTCTAAATGTGCTCAATGCCAAACTTCAGTCAATCGTCAATCTCTTGGCAAATATTCCGTACGTTTTGGTGACATAATTAAACAGTTTTGTGTTGGCACATGTCTCGAAGCATTCAAAAAGTCATTAAAAGTTTGCGCCTTTTGTCAGAAAGATCTCAAATTTTGTTCAACGATATGTATCGCGACTTTTGGTTTTGGAGATAAAATGCGTTTAAGAGAATTTTGTGATCAAATTTGTAAATCACAGTATGAATTGATGCTTAACTCCAGGAGTTCTTTCCAAATACAATGTTTTCAATGCCAGCGCATAGTGGACAGCAAATCAATAATTGATTTCACGTTTGAGAATAAGAAATATTCACTCTGTTCTTATGGTTGTGTCGCTGCCTTTAAATACAATAACAAATTGAAGACTATATTTTGTGATAACTGCCATAAGTATAACTGGACCCAACCATCCAACCGATCAACTCTTCATATCCTACACTATTCGGGAATGACTTGTGTATTTTGCACAAAGAAATGTATGTCAATGTATGTCCTGAAGAATCGCAAAATAGTTGCCTGTCTCTGTTGTAAAGTCAAAAAATACAATTTCGATTTAATTGAACGCTTTGATTGGTCTAAAAATGATTCCAGACTTTTTTGTTCACTGAACTGTTTGACTTTGTTCGACATCGCAGAAACACAAAAAGATAAAATCAATTCAAACAATACAAATAAAATTAATTGCGATCAATGCAAGAATTTGTCTACTCCTCAGTTCTATTTAAAAATAGATGAATCTCTTTGTAGTTTCTGTTCATATCAGTGTGTATTTCAATATCAGCGCCAATTCGCACCCAATTCGTTGATAGCAATTCCGAACACAAGTCCAAATGATTCCTCTTCAGTAACATTCGGCAATAGCCAATCGTTGACTCAGAGCCGAATGTGGACACCGTCTTTCTTCACTCAATCTCGACCTCAAATACAACAAAAAGGACAAACTTTTAGACCAAATCTCATATCATCTAATCGAAGACCAATTCCATCGTCAATTCCATTATCAACTGTTAATAAGACTATGCCTTCAAATGTTTCACCAATCACTACAAATGTCTCTTTAGCCATACCTTCATCAGAATCAACGACAGGACAAATGATAACAACTCAAACAAGCACATCATCATCAACTGGTAATCAAACTATAATAAAAGAGATAGTGAAAGAAACGAAAGAAGTGATAGTGAAAGTCCCGCCCGCGAAACAAATGAAAAACAAATGCACATATTTTCGACCACCATCGCAAACAAAAGCCACTTCTTGTCGTCCATTTCAAGTAAACGCAGAAGTACAGACAGAGCCTGAAATGAAAGTGATTTGTCCGATTCTACTTCCGGTTCCAGTGTTTGTTCCGGTGCCGGTGGCGTATATGCAGCCGTTGGCATTTCCACTTCCATTGCCAGTGCCTGTATTTTTCGAAACAAAACCTGAATCGCCTCAAAAAGACTCTCAAAAGCAGTCAAACGATGATCCAAATGCTCGACAGAGTTTCAATAGTGATAACTTGAATTTGACTGAACAACAAATTGGAGAACTTCTCACATTACCTGAAGAATTATTAGGAGAGAATCAAACAGTCGACGCATCAGTTGTTCAAAATATTTTGATGGAGGACTCGGCCAACAATCAGATCAACTACACAAACAATGATTCAAAAAGAAAATCAAGTCTTACTGAGTCAGACGGTAGAGCTTCAAAACGTGGCAGAAAATCAATTGAAAGTACGCCAAGAGGTAGAGGAAGGGGTAGAGGCAGAGGTGGTCGAGGCGGTAGAGGTCGAGGTAAGGGCTCTAATAGAAACAGAAAGGAATGGGAAATGTCATCGTCTGAAGAAGAGGAAGAAGAAGTTCCTTCAGAAAATGATTCTGAATATAAGGCGACTATTGAGTCGTCCAATAATTCTCGTTCATCAGAAGAAGTCTCTCAAATAGCTGTTATGCCGACACAACAGGTCGCGCCCCCGACAAGAGGTAGAGGACGAGGAAGAAAGTCTGATTTGAACACATCATTACATTCGTCAGTCATTGATGCCAACACTTCTGGTCATAGTTTGGAAGAACAGAAGAGAGGAAGACGTGGACGAAAGAAGAAAGATATCGATACAGGAAATGATGTAGTGGTTGATTGCGAGAGTCAGTTCAGTACTAATACTCCTAATAATGGAATAAATGCATTGAGAATATGGTTGAGACAATCGCCTGTTTATGTCAACACTAAAAACATATTAGAATTACATCAAAACTATTTGAGTGAAATATTTTGCAAATTTGTAGAAGAGATATGTCAAGTGCACGGACAAGAATATTCTCCTGATTATATATATTTGCTTTGTCTCGATCTTCAAAAACATTTGGCGGATCACAACAGACTCGACAACATATTTATGGACACGTCTTATAAACAGTTCATTCATGCAATTCATACGCGTTTAGTTGGTTATAATCCGCAACTGACTTGCATAATGGAAGAGAAACTTTGGGAATGCGGACAATTAGGTGCACATTCGCCTACAGTTCTACTCAATACAGTCATGTTTTTGGCCACTAAATACTTTCACATGACTTTATTAGATGAACACACCCAGTTTGCGTTCAATCATTTGCAAAAAGGTTGGACTGATGACGGCACTCAATGTCTCATTTATCAAACCATAAGACGTGGTCGCGGAAGAAAAAAGTCTATGACTTTGTTTGAAAACGTTGAAAATCAAATGCGATGTCCTGTAAAGCTGTTTGAGTTTTATCTTTCAAAATGGTATAACTATTTGTATTTAGATTTTAATTCATTGATTCATTGAAATAACATTTGACTACTTTATTGATTACAGTCCAGAAGTTGTTTGTCAGCGAAGAGATATGTTTTATTTGTATCCAATAGAAGGATGTGTTCCCGACAGCCAGACGTGGTATACTTCGAATGCACTGACAAATGCTTCCGTTAATAAAATGTTACAAAGAATTCTTGTGGTTAGAGAAATAGTCGCACTCGGCTCTCAACCAAATCTCTAGATTATTCATTATATTTAGGCTCAAAACTCAATAATTGTATTAAAAATTATCGACTTTTAAATCGATTAATATTTACAACTTTTATACTTTGATTACTGTGTTTAATGTTTTCATTTTTTCAATTAAATTGTTTTTCTTCTTTTGAATCACTTGAAAAGAATTGATTGCTTACAAAAGAAAATAATAATTTTGTTTCCTATCATAAGAATTACATTAAATGCTTGTCTTGTTTTTTGAATAAATCATTTAATTTCATTTAAAACATTTGTTCATTTATTTGTAACACATTTAAAACAGTTTTGAAGAAAGAGTTTACTTACTATTTATAAATTCAATATTATGTGATTCGAGTTCAATAAAACTTTATAGAAAAATAAATTTGAGAATTCAAATAAAGAAAACGTCTTATTTCTCACATATAAACCAAATTTAGGCGAAGATTCAAATTGAAATAACTTTAAAATTGATTCATTTGATAATCCAATAAAGTTATAGTTTAAGACCTGAAGGATTTTCTTGACTTAAGCTATTTTTCAATCAGCGGTTTTCAAAAGCAATACCAACGATTCCGCCGCGCATTTCGCGTCCTATCAGTTGTATTGGATTTTATCAGGTAATGGTAATCAAGATTGATAGCCCAAGTTCTGAACTGAGCCAAGAGTTAAGTTTTAAACGAAAAAGTTTTGAAATGGTTTATTGTTTATGATAGGGCTTCTGAAACTAGGTTTTATGGAGCACTGGTGCTCCTACGAGGAGGTGCACAAAACTTAAGCGAAGTGCTCTATGGCTCAATTCTGAAGCCTTCCTTTTCATACTTATGTATAAGACTTATATTATAAGCTTTAAAAAAGAGAAATCAAAGGGTTTTGATATCACTAATGCATAAATGAATGAAAAATTGTAGAATTGACACAAACCTAAACTCTAATCAAAACAATATAATTAACTCTTTGAATGAAACATAACTGTAATGTTATTCAACATAAAAGAGTAAACATTAAAAAGTATTCAGTATAAGCTAAGAATAGCACCAGATGAAAATTACCAAAGTTTATTGTATTGTTCAACTTGAAAGACAAGCAATATTACAGACATTGGATAGAAAACTTTTTGTTACATTGTGAGGTCCACAATCTGGACTGCACATAAATTCTCTTTTGTTTCTTTGTAAATGAGTTATTTGGAATATAATGTTTATCTTACACCTGATCAAAAAGATAAATTAAAAACTTGTTTCAGAAATAAAACAGATTGTACTTTAAGAATTGAACCTAAGGTTGGAAACAATAAATT
>JAQIWZ010001946.1:0-10268 GCA_034697245.1 Malaconothrus monodactylus
GAGTGCAATATATTATAAAGTTTTATGAGAAATATGTTATTATTTGATAAATAATATTAAATATTAGTAAAAGTTATTGTTAATTATTAATTGGAATAAAATTATATAAAGAAGAAATGAGTTATAATAGCGATGACCATCAGAAGAAGTGGTGTTGCAATCGATGCACTTTTCATAACTACCCGAAGTCTAAGAAGTGTGTCATGTGTTCAAACATTAGGCAATCATTACATCTCATTATCGATGACAAGGACTCGAATCAAAATTCATCGCAAGATATCTATAAAGTATTTATCAATAAAACAAATATTAATTTCAAATTCAATTCAAATTAATTAATTGTTTGATTTGTTGTCTCAATAGATGTCTTCATTGATAGATTCAAACAATGAATTATCTGATGACAAAAATTTGGTGAATAGTGTGATTAAAGGTTCGACTAATAAGTGGTTGTGTCAGACCTGCACTTATCTTAATTATCAAACTTCTCTTAAATGCACACAATGTCTAACCTATCGTAAGACTACATCAGATACCGATTCACCACAATTGGGATCACTTGCGATTACCACTAATGAATTGGCCACTAATCGAACCACACCTGACGGGCAACTCATCACTAATACTAATACGAAAACCAATACTAACACCAAAACAAAAACCATTATATCTTCTGACAGCTATCATAACGATAGAAATAAATCGGAAACACTTTCGCTTCAGAGTGTGATAAAGTGGTCGTGTATTGCGTGTACTTATGATAATTGGGAGGCATCAAAAAAGTGTGTCCTCTGTTCAACGCCCAGAAAACTAGACTCAAAATCGGATAAACAGTCGTTCACATCAACTGAATTGTCTTCTGATGAAAGGCGAACGAATACACCGTCGCCTCCGATCGCAGGGAAGGCCACTTCTAATATGAGTTCAACGATTAATTATAAGAATCTGAATAATAAAAATAAGATGAATGAAAAAAGTGATATTAATAACTCTACAGCTAATGAACACATCAACTATATTGAGGACAGACGTAATGAAAGGCATAATGACCTCTACGACTACGACATCTTAATAGCTAACAGTTCGCGTCCGATCGCAAAGCGCGCACCTTCTGATGTGAGTCGCTATTTGGCGACTGAAATTAGGAGATCATTCTCTAGTGGACTAAAACAGCGTAAAGGAGACTTTCCCTGTTATTTCGTTAGTGAATTCGTCACATTCGCTTTGCCCGCAGAAGTCGAAGATCTTTCTCCTGAAATTCAAGAGCGACTCTTTGATGAATATTTAGATCGTGACGTTCAAAAAGGTTTGTTATCTCAAAATCTCATTAATTTAACAATTTTTTAACATTTAAATTAAATTATTGTGAAGAACTCGAAGACGAATCTCCGATAATAATCAATTGGAGCATTGAATTAACTGAAAGATTAGGCTCAAGACTATATGCTCTTTGGAATCGTTCGACCGGTGACTGTTTATTGGACTCAGTATTACAGGCGACTTGGGGTATATTCGACAGAGACAACGTTCTCAGGAAGGCTTTGAGCGACAGTTTGATTGAAGCCAGTTCTCTACTATTTGCGCGGTTCAAAGAAGCGGAAACACTTCAGGCGAATCTTTTACACTTCACTTTAGATGATGATCAATGGCAAGAAGATTGGGCCGTAATTCTATGTGAGAATATTTTTCACCTTTTTTTTCATTACTTTTTTAGAACATTTAATTAAGTATTTTTACAATAATTCTGTTTGAAATATAGCGCTTGCGACCCAACCCGGCCAGAGTCTCGAACAAATACATATATTTACTTTAGCACATATTCTTCGGCGACCAATCATCGTGTATGCGATCAGAATTGTAAAGAGTTTTAGAGGAGAAACGTTGGGTTACGCTGGATATGAAGGAATATATTTGCCTTTGCTCTGGGAATCGAGTTTTTGTTGGAAGTCACCGATCGCTTTGGGCTATACTAGAGGTCATTTCTCAGCTCTGGTCCCAATAGAACCCGAATCTTCAGACGAACACATCGGCGCCGGCGCTAACTTTAGATCTAATGACGACAATGAAGTGATATTTTTGCCATTAGTCACTTCAGAGCATCAGTTATTACCGCTTCATTTTCTGGGGAGGAATGAATTAGGACGAGAAGAAGAAATTATGAGACAGTGGTTGGACTGTTGCGTCACAACCGGTGGAATATTAGCCGCGAAGCAAAAGATTCCAAGAAAACCGCTATTAGTGGCACAAATGATGGATGAATGGCTCGACTTTTACCGAAATCTGACACAAACTTCAATACCTCTTACCGTTAAAAATAATGTCGCACAGGATTTCTCGAGTGATGCCGATTCTGATCAAGAAATTTAATGTTTATGTCCGTCCAATCATTCAGTACTTTAAATGTAATCTTCGAATTATAGGCAACTACTAATAGAATCTGATTTAGTGCTTATTTTAGTTGATTCTAAATTATATATATTTTTAATTTTAAAACATATAAAGTTTGAATAAGTAGTGTATAATAGTATGTGTTTGTGTGAGATTTTAATCATTGTAATGATGAAAAAGATTATTGACTAATAAATATTAATTCATTAAGTTTTGAAAAATTTTAACTTTCAATTTTTTTATGTTTTCAAACTAAACTATCGCAAATGTTCTGTGAGTTTAGTCCGAATAATAATAATTGAGGAATACTTCAAGATTAAAATGTTTTTAAAATTATATCAAAACAATATATTTGGGCAAAAACTTATTTAAACCAATAATTATTATTATTAGTTCTAAAACTTTTCAAATCAATTCTAAATAAATATAAACCTGAGTCTCAAAAACAGTTCAGGAATGAAACGATGAATAAATACAACAATTTTTTAAAAGTTAAATATATTTTTATTATCAAATAATCAACAAGTTTTGGACCAGAAGATGAGACTAGTCGTAGTCAATGCTTATCATTAAAAAAACATTTAATATTGATTCTTATGATAACTATAGAATAAATTAAATAAACTAAAAATAAGTAAAGTTGTGAATGACTTGTTTCATACAAAGTTCATAATCTCTTTTATCACTCCAACCGCCGTTCACTTTAGGCAACTTAAAGGGTCGTTTAGTTCCTCTTTGCAATACTAATTGAGTTGGAAATAAAAACTTTTGAGAAGATTTGAAAACGTTTTCAACAGTTTTGACAATTTGTTGATCGTCACAATCTTTTCCCTTATGATGTATTCCACACTCTCCGATGTGATAAACTCTATAAATTATAGATTAGATTAGCGTTAAATAAAACGTGACAATAATTTTGATTCATTGAAACCTTGGGGTCGCGACCACTGCTGTAATCAATGGTGAAGTGAGACATTTTTCACTGACATGTTGTAGAGACCAGTCCCAGTTGTAGTCGTCGTACGAACAAAACTCTTTCGCGCACAATTTGATTTTATTCCAAACATCTCTAATCAAAGAATTCAAAAATAGAATCTATTTTAATATACATTTTGAAGTCTGCGATAGTGTCTCACCTGTCGATAACAAATCCCATGTTATGTCGACTTGATATCCATTTACTTAATTCAATTTTATCTCCAAATTTGGCGAAATTGACTGATTTTGTATATATGCCTAATGTGACGACTTCACACTTTTCACAGTTTCTAAAATTTTAGTTTACAATAAATGTGAGATATATTTCTCATAAATCATGTTCTCATAAATATAAGACTTACTTAAGTCTAAATTCATTCATTTGTTTCCAAACGTGTAAAGAATCGGGCGATAAGTAATGGTCTTCTTCGAGAAACATGAAGAATCCGAAATGATTTCTCGTGACAACCAACTCATCAAAAATCCTATTAGTCTTCCACCACCTGTTTTACAAATTAAAAATTTGTTTTTACTAAAGTTCCTGAGATTAGAATTGATTGAAAAGAGAAAATAGCGCCCAACCAGTGGTGCTTCGTTTGGGTATATTTTGCTTCTCTATCATGTCCGTATGAATCGGGATTTTGAGCGTTATTGCAACCAATCCTTAAGGCTCTTTATAAAACAATTAAAAAATTAATTATTTAATTAATTATTGAAAATGAAGTCGAATTAGACCTACTCTTGTTTTTTGATATCTCGCGGACAATCATTGTCTGATTCGCCGGGAAATGAATTTGGATTCAATTGCAATGAAAACGGATAGAAAATTTGGATAACCTGTAAATAAACGATTGGTTAATAAAGCGATTCATATAATTATTGAATGCAAATAAAGTTTGACTAACTTTACAGAATTTGATAGAATTGACGATAGAATTGATTTGATTGTCATAAACATCATGACTAAAAACAAGGAGAACGTCATTTATATATTTAGTTTGTTCTAATGATTTGATTAAAGCCGACAAATAGTTGACTCTATTGTGGACTTGAACTATAATAACAATATCGTTGTGTTTTAGTGGTCCATAAATTTCTTCATTCAATACTTTTTGTTTAGCATTTATTTCATTAATTGTTTCCTTTATTCGGTTCACAGATTCGTCAGAAGTATGGCTTTTATTGTATTTATTTATATTATTAAATAATTTATTAGAGTTTACGGTTTGATCACTATTTGATTCGTGATAATTGAGTCTTAAGTGAAGCCAAACGAACAAAACTATTATTATTAATGGAATCCATTTTAAAATACATAATAATTTTCTATTTAATGAATAGCTCTTAATTAATATTAAACTCATTTTTCACTTTATTTCTCATAATTTTCAATCAATTCGAAACTAATTTCAATATTCAATAACTTTTTGATCAAATAATAAAACGATATTCAAAATAAATGACTCGATATTTGATTTAAAACTTTAAACAATTAATCACTTATTATAACATAATTTTAATATAAATTTCTATTCATTTAATTTTCAAATTACTTATAATTGTTTCAACTAAAGATCAAAATCACAAAAAAATAAATATTTATCAAAACAATTGATTTCTTAATTAATAAAAACTTCGAATTTTTTTTTCATTTTCTCAATAGATTTTACAAAACATTAATTTCTATTCATTTGATTCAAAAGGATATTAAATGTTATCAAAAATATAATAAAATTTGATTAATATTAAGTGAATAATCGTTGAAATGAATCCTAAATTATTACTATATTTATTAATTACGAGAAATGAGTGTCTTTTGTATTGCATTGGATTGAATGCATGACAACACAATATTGTAAACAAACCCTAAAACACATGGACTTAAGGCTCAAACATGTGTTCCAATCATTTAAAGTGTTCACTATTTTTAAAACGATTAACTTATTATTGATTTTAATTTAAAAAATTTAGTTCAATATTAAAATTATGGCAAATAATTGTGAAAACAAAAGCCAAACTAATAATAAAAGAGTCGAATTCGGGAACAGATATTTGACAGAAGGAAATGATGTCTTTGAACACAACGCCTGGTATTCACAATTTAATACACTTTTTATTTATATTAATTGAAAATTTAATTTAAAATTTAATTTAATCGATAATAAGGGATGACATCGAATGGGACCAAACGCTCGAACAATTAACTCAATTGAAAATTAGCCAAAACTCTGAGAACAAAGTCTCAAAAGAGAAAAGAGATATCTATGAAAGAGACGCTCAATTATTTTGGGATCAATTCTATGGCAAACATGAGAACAAATTCTTCAAAGACAGGCACTGGCTCTTCACCGAATTCTATGAACTCAACACAACTCGAATCGAAGACAAAGATTCAAATGATTCAAAAGAAGTAACCATTTTAGAAATTGGATGCGGTGTCGGGAATACAGTGTTTCCACTCTTAGAAATTAATTCGTATGAAATTATTTTATTTATATATAAATTGTTGATATTTTTTAGATATTTTTTAGAATTGTATTCATTTGAAAATATTTGATAGAAATCCGAATCTATTTATATATTGTTGTGATTTTTCGCCGACCGCTATATCTCTTGTGAAAGAGAACCGACTCTATGATGAAAAGCGATGCAACGCTTTCGTACTCGACATAACGAGTGAGAGTTGGGCTGAAGTACCGTTCGCTCCATCCAGTCTTAGTATCGTTACTATGATTTTCGTTCTCTCAGCCATTGATCCGAAGCGGTAATTATTGACTTGTCTTTCATATTGACAATTAATAAATGTTTCGTTCAATAAGTTAAGACCACTTATTGAACTTGTTCTCTATCTCTTTATTATGAGTTCCAAAGCCTTATCAAAACAAAACCACTTAATTGAAGGCATAATAATTGACGATTAAAACTGAAATGTTTCTTAAGCGCAAAAGAGTATACAAAGTATATTATTTTATTGAAACAAATTGTTTAATTATTATAGAATGCAATTCGTAATCAATGAAATCGCAAAATATTTGAAATCCGGGGGTTTATTGTTGTTCAGAGATTATGGACGTTATGACATGACTCAAGTCAGATTCAAAGACGGACATTGTATTGAAGACAACTTTTACGTGAGAGGAGACGGAACGAGAGCCTACTTTTTTACTGAAAACGAAATCGATCAGATGTTCACAAAGGCTGGACTCAAGAAATTAAGTATAAGAACAGATAAAAGACTTCAAGTAAATCGAGCGAAACAATTGAAAATGTATAGAGTTTGGATTCAAGCAAAATATATCAAATAAACGAGAGATAATGTCAATTAAACTCATTTTTATTAATTAATTGTTGCTATTGTTTGCTTATATTCTTCGCTGCGCTTCACTTAATTCGTGAGGGCTGCACTGGAATTGTCACCTAATTCTAAATATATTAATTATAAAAAAAATAGAGCTGTACTTATTTTTGTATAAATAATCACTTCTTTTTGATGCCCTAAACGACTAGACAATGTTTTAACTAAAAAATATCAATAACTCTAATAAATAATAATCCCATATATTATAATATATGTTATCGATTAGCAATCATTCAATTGATTGTATTTTCGATTCAAATATTTGAACTAAACTTAAATATCATGATTAATAGCAGCGATACATAAATGCAAAACTACAGAGAAATACGCAAAATAGATGTTAACACAAAAATAACTACAGTAAAGGTTACAACAAATGTAAATAAAGTCAATGCAAAATAGTGTGATTTGTGGTTAAGTTGAAAAAAAGTTGATTACGATATTCCTAAATGGAAATTATTGAACAGCAATCGTTTGATTATATTTTCTAGATTTCAATTCTAGCTCTAATTCCTTAAGAAAAACTTATTTTCAAATAAGTTAAAAGAGTTTAATTCTTCTTTTAAGTTCATTTCTTCTCCATTCGGGTAAACGATAGAAATCCATTCGACTCATATTAAAGAGTTGTTCAAACTCTGAATTCTGTCAAATAAGAACAAGTTTCAAATTAAATCAATTAATTAATTGCTAAAAATATGTTAATTACTTGTAAATGTCTCTCTAAATGGCATCGATCGACATCTGTTTTTGATAGTAAATAATAAATTAAAATTGGAATTAAGAATTAGAGTTAAATTAGAAATTTTTGATAATTGAAAATGTGATGGCATACCGGGTGGGAGTCTATAGTTCTGCGTAATTAAAAGATGATAAGGATATTGTCGCGGGGGTTCATTTGAATGTAAATGAAAGTTAACGTTAGGCATTGATCGACGTAAGTGTGGACTGTATGACGCGTAACGATATCCACCAAAACCATCGGAAAATGGCGTTGTTCTGAAAGTGCCGCTAACGCTATGATTCTTAAGAGATTTAAAACAATTTAAATTTAGAAAAATCTAGTTTTTTTAACTCAATAATAACTCACAATATAATGACGAGCAGTTTTGTCCTGTTGTTCAGAAATAGCAGATACTGAACGAGTAAACATTACAATTAATTGTTATGGTTTTAATAAACAAGGATTGACTTACTATCAGACTTTCCACTACTAAACTCTATGCTCTGTGTCTTTTCTATCATTTTATCAGTAAATGGCGAATGACTTCCCTTTAAATATAGAATACGTCAATGAGTGTCAAATGCGTTTTAAATAATTAATTAATTGAAATTTACATTCATATGACTTTCTCTCGGAGGTAATGTTGAAGATTTTAAGCCATAGCCAGGTTTAGGAACATTTCTCAGCGAAGATATAACTGTATTAATAGTAATTTGAGTCAATCAAAAGAGTGTAATATGAATTTAGAATGAACTAAATCAATACCATTGTAATTAATCGGTGCGATATATGATCTGCCAATATATGTACTTCTGAAATAAGGTCCGCGATCTATTTCCTCTTCTTCCCATGGCTTCGGTCGGTCCATATCACGGGAAGGAGCTATCAATTCAAATAGAATTATACAACTTTTGAAACTATTTTCTTATAATCAAAGACATTAAAATTGTTACACTTTATGTATTCAAAATAGACATAGTCTTAGTTAAACTAAATGCTTATAAACTTTAAGAGTGAATATTCTTTATTGAATACTGAAAGACTTTTCTCAACTAATGATTTAATTCATGATTATTTACAAGAATCGATAGCAAATCATTGGAAATAATACGTACAGGCATTGACGGGATTCTCATATCTCAGACGTTGGTGCAATTCGGTCTTAGCAGAAGGTGTTCGCGAAGCGTTTCTCGGGTCAATGTGTGCTCTCTTCCAGGCTCTCAGCTTTTCTCTTTCGTGAACTGTTTTGAGAAAAACTTTTCCGATTCCGGTCGCGATTTTTGAAAGCTCTTGTTCTTCTTTTTTGAGTTGTGGGTCACCCTGTAATAGGTCGACTTCATCTTCTTCTGCTTCTTCCTCATTGGTGTCCATATCTTTAGAATTTCCACTCCATCTCCGTATACGTTCGGGATCAGTATAAGGGAACTATTGGAGTATTGAATAGTATTGAGTACTTAAGAATGTTTTTGATGATAAATAAAGTGAAATACCGGTGGAGCGGGAAAGTCGTCTCTATCGATTCTAGGAATTTCATTTGGCTTTGGCTTTCGAGCGTCGGGATAGTGTGCCATTTCGATGGGCTCTTCATTGTTCATAGCTGGCGATTTGGGTCTGGGTTGTGCTGTTTGTAAATTATCCACTAGTGCTTGCATTCCTTGTTTTGGCAGTGATTTAGTGAATACTCGGCGTCTTCCAAAGTTTTCTTTTAAAATACGTAATGAATTATTTAAATAAATTTTGTAAAATTATACTCTAATTACTTGTAATAATATAGTGTTTTTTGCTCTATTAAATTAATTAACTTTGTGCGATTGCGTTCGACTCAAGAGAGAATTAAAACTAATGATTTCCGTTTAATAATTATTTCTATTTGATTTTAATGATTAATATTTTTGAGTCATTAGGTCTGATCTAAATTAAGTGAATGCGTTAGTTTTTTCAACTTTATTATTAATAATCTCAACTTAGCGTTTGAAAACTCAATTCATGTAATCGTGAAAATTTCATTCAAATGATTTTTTTAATCATTTGTTAGCCTAATATTTATGGAAGAATTAAGAAAAATGCCAAAAAAGGATTTTGAAAAAAAGTTTGATAAGAGATGTTAATTAAGATAATAGAGTTAGAATACAAAGTGCGACAAAAAAGGTCCATAAGAATGGCTCACCTGGAGGTCTATGAAATTGCGGTGATTTTGGCGGTCGAGGTTCTAATGGTCTTCTCAGATAGCCCTGAGTCGGTTCTGCGGCCAAATAGCTATATGTGTAAACCCGACTCAAATCATTAAACATCGGGTCTTTATCAATAAATCCAGGACTGGCTCTTCCTAACTGTTGGACAAATTATAAAAATAAGTAAAAACTACTTAAACTTTGAAAGTTAATTATAAGCAACAAAATTGAACATCAATTGAATAACTCGCCAAAACAAAGGTATGAATGAAGCATTAGTTACAAAAATTGGTCGACTCACCTGTTTGTTCATTGAGCCGTAAGGACTGATAGATCGCGATAATGAACTTGAAAGACTCGGGGAATAGGCTTGCGGATAATACTTTTTGGTCAACAAAATAAAAACCAAACAAAAATGCAATGTTGAGCATAACATGCAATTTATTACAAACAAAAACAAACATTAAATTAGTAAAAATTCAATACATGCATTCCATTCACTAATCATGTATTAATCAATCAGATTATTACCTGCCCATCAAGAGGACCATCGATTTCCATTTTGCCGTCAGGTCCTGGTCCACAACGTGGGTGCCAAATGGCTCCTCCTTTAATATTAAAGATAAATCAATATATTTTTTAATTATTTTTC
>JAQIWZ010001947.1:0-10267 GCA_034697245.1 Malaconothrus monodactylus
AAATTCTAGAAACTTTTCATTCACACCATTAAATGATTGCTCTTTTTGTTTGTTTTTCTCAATCAACTCATTTTTTGAATTAAGAATCAATCGATCGATAGTTTGTTTAGAATTTTTGTCATTTAAGTCTTGATAAGAAGAGAAACCAGTTTTTGAGTCGACGACAACCAACTTTCCAATCGATTTGTCGTAATATTTAATCAAATTATTCATTGATTTCTTTATTAATATTTATTCGATTGAGTTTTGACTCAAAATATTTGAATTGAATTAAAATTAAAACGAATTATAATATAATATATATAATAATTGAGTAATAGTCGAGCGATTATTAAGTGTTTATCAAAAATATAAGTTTATAATCGAATGGAAAGCAATTCACTGTTGAATGACTTGAATTCTAATTAAATGATTAAAACTTGATTTCAATGCATTTGATGTCACATATGATTAAATGAAACGCATTTTTATGTCTTACTCAATGACTGACTCTATTATAAGATTCTTGTTCTCAATGAAAGCCTAACATTACGTCAGATTTACTAAACTTTATAAATATGTAATAATTTAAAGTGTATCTTAAAAAATAAAATTATTATTATTATTATTAAATATTTAAGTTATTTATAAATAATTGTTTTTAATAAATTCTATAAAACTTGTAAGTAATAATCATTAGAGAAATTGTGTCTTAAATATTAGACTTATTTTCAAACTTTAAAAACCAATTTATTTATCGGTTAAGTAATGAATTAATGGGTTTTTCAATGAAATAACAACATTACAGGCTTTGAATACAAAACAACACTATTTAGAAAACTTGAACAGAATTTAGAAAAGTTTTTTTCAAATCATAAAGTTATGAAAGTTTTACTTTTCTTGAGTTTGACTAAAACGCAGCCAATCATTAATTATAAAGTTTTTTCTTTTAGTAAAAAATTAAAGCAATAAAAAATTTAAAGTTTTTCAGGAAATATTTTTTAATCATTAAATAAGAATTTTTTTTCTCTATTGACATCAAGTTTTTTGAATCGAAAATAAGGAAACATTAACGACAAGATTTTCGACTCATTCAACAAAAACTGATTTATAGTTTGAATAAATTATTGTTAATTAAATCATTAATCTGTGAATCTATAGAAAAAAAGTTGAGTTAAATTTTTGAGACAAATTTTTAACATCAGATTTACATAAATACCAAATAAATTCATGTTTTATCCATAACTGAATAGTATTTATATTCAAACAGCAAATAATAATGCATTAGAAAAATCTTTAATACTTTTCTTCATATGATTTTTTTCAGCTTTCATTTATCGCTTTTGACATTTCTTTCGGATTTATTTTTGGTGTCAAAGATTTAGACAAAGTTTCTTTTGGTGTTTGAGTTTTGTTATTAGTGTTATTCTCCAAATGATTCAATTTTTTTTGAAGATTCCTTTCCTTCTGAGCTCTCGATCGGCGAATGTTTTGGTAATAAATCATTAATGAGTGGTTTCTGAGAGTCTCTTTCATCCAATTTTCTCTTTAGTTTTAATGTTTTAGAAGTGGTCATATTCTTCTTAATTCATATCGAGTTTTCTCAATTGTGGCTCATATTTATGAGGATAGGGTTTAGTTTCTCTCTTATCTTGAGTTTTATGCAATTTGAATGTTTCGATTTTATGTTCACTTTTCAATATTTTCAATAAAGTTAGAAATCAATTAAACTTTTGGATATATTTTTGAAATATGATTCAAACCTAATTTCAAAAGTTGGCTTTTGGTAGCGCCAGCTTTTGAGTCATATTCAACGATTTCGTTCAAATCTCTTGAAACTTCGTGAGAAATTGTGTCCTTTTCTAACATTTCTGATTCGGCCAATTGGGTCGGCGTCTGTTTTTTAGCAAAACCAAACTATTATTGAAACAACGGTTTAATTATAATTAATTCTCTTAAGTTATTACATAATAAATGGCACGTTTAGGACATCCAAAACATAAAAACCACGACAGCGACTATTATTGGCATCGAAAGATTGTCGTTGTTCTCAACCAATTGCCACCACTTTTTTAAGTCTTTCTTTTCAATAGATTTAACTCACGATTCAATGGATTGTCATTATTGTCAATAATAGACGAACAAAAAATATAGATCAATGTCAGTAAGAAAATGACTGATTGAAGCGATGTCTTCATAGCTTTGCAAAAGCAGTGAATTTTTGTTTTTCTAAGAAATACGAATTGATAAACGAGTCAATCATTTGAAATCAATTTACGGAAACATTTCGAATGAACTAAAGGATGAGTTAAAATATTGTTGGCAAGAGTTTTGGTGCGATTTGAAAATTTGATAGCGATATCGTCCGTTGACAAGTTGTATAACAATGAATTTATAAAACCGTTTATTTATCTCGTGCAATAATGCATACCTTTTTACTCAAGAATCGGACTTATTAGACACACTTATTATGCTAATTGAGTGATTAGTGCCTCGCACATACTAATACTAAATTATATTAAGTTTGTTCAGACGAGGTAATAATCACGGAATCGATTTTTTAAAAATTAGTCAACAAGTTCAGGAAAACGACTTTTTTGTGCAATTATTGGGTCTGTAATTCTAGCCGCAAGAATTGTAGACCCTATTGCACAGAAAAGCGGTTTTCTCAAATTAGAAATTCTAATTTAGAATTATTTTCTAGCCGAGCGAGTCAACAATTCTGACCCATAAAACACTATGTCTTCCTTTCCGCAGAGAATTTCCTCAGAGTATTTAAGTATGCATTTCATGGTATAAGAATTGAAAAACGGTTGTGGCATAAACTTTGTGCCTCTTTTTGCTGGTCAATTGACAGTCAATTATGTGTTCTCCAATTTTATCATCATTCGCATAATAATTCACGTGAGAGTTTTTATTAACTTAAAATTCCTTATTCATTATTGATTGTTTCGGTTAACAAATATTAAATAATTAGCAGATTTGCTGAAATGACAACTTTATTATCTAATAATATTCCTCCTCCGAGAGACGCTTCCAATACATCGATAGACATCATAGTTTTATTTTTATTTCTTGTGATCGGTATTGTCATTGTTCTTATTTATTTGTTTATCAAATTTGTTTTGGAAAGAGACAGAAGAGCTTCTTCTTCGGATTCAAAACAACAAAAACCTTTAGCAGAATCACAACAAAAATCACAAAATGATAGCAATAAAGGTATATTAAAGAGATTTATGCATTCAAAATATTACTCAATTAATTAATAAATAATAAGTTGAATGCTAAAACTCATAGACCTGCTAAAAACCAATCATAATAAAGTGAAGTCTAATATGAAAACAAATCTCAGAAACACGATTGTCAAAAAGGGTTCGCCAACCGGTTCACTCACATCTTTCGATTCCGTCGGAACAGTCGATTCAATAACTGGACATTTTGTTAAGAACAAGATGACAAGTCTTGAAAGTCAACTTAAATTAACGAAATCTAACACTTCGAACACAATAAGATCTCAAGCATCAAATCCGAAAATTTCCAAATAAATGTTTACAAATATGATATCCAACAAATCTATTGAATGCATTCATTTTTTAAGACTAATGTTTTATTTCAATTTAAAAATTCATCATTTGTTTTACTTCTCGTCACTTTTAAATCTGGTTGAAAAATAAATTTGATTTATTGTTAAGTATTTTGTGTTCTTGAGTAACAATTTCTTAATTCGCTTAACTTTCTTATATTTATTTTTATAATTTCCTCATTGAAATATAAATGATTAAAAAAAATTTCACGCTTTAATCAGAATATAATTTATGTAAATTTTAAACTAATGCTAAAATCATAATGTTTTTTAACACATTCAAGTCTTATAGAATTCAATTTGAAAAGTCAATAAACGTAAGTCATTTGAATTTCAGTAAAGAGATAAAAACTAAGATTTATGGTTAGAATAATCATCAATCAAAATGATTATCAATGATTCTAAAATACCTACTGTTAAAGTTTTTATTGAACAAACGAATCGATGAATGATTAAATTAAATATTTAAATAAATGAATTGAAATGAATCATTTAAAAACTTTATTCGATAAATTCGATAAACTGTATGTTATAGACATATGATATGTGTATAAACATTAGTTATAATAAACTCAAACGATTTTTCAAAAAAACCAGATGATTGCTATTCAAATAAATGCTTCATTTCCTTTTATTGTAGAAACAATAGAAATTAAACCTATTCTATTGCTCTATTTATGGTAACAAACAGAATCTGATTAATGATCATTAGATAAATAATTTTGATCGATATTTTTAAAGTTAATTAATCAATTCATTAACAATTCGTTATCAAAAGCTTGTATAACTGACTAATACATCACTCAAGATATGATGTCCGAGATTTGAAAGTTTAAAAGATGCATTAGACATGCGAACAAAATTTGAAAGATAGTCTACACATAAACCTTTTACTATAAACTAAATAAATAGCATCAGTGTTTCGAAGTCCTATTTATCACAAAGACCTACTACTGCAACATCGCTTCAGGTAAATAAACTGCTATAAAGATAACATGAGCGCTATTACGAAATATACGCAGCCCTAACAATGCCAATCGATTAGGGATTGCATTGATCCTTACATATAGCTAAGGAATGCTGACTTGTCTCTATGATATGGAAGCACTTTTTTATTTACTCGCCAATTATATACTGCTTTCATCAAACAAAGGGAGAGAAAAATTTATTGATCGAAAAAAGGAAGATCAATATATGGACATCAGCTTTTTGTATTCAATCATTATTAGTATAAAAAGGACAGAAAAAGAAGAGACAAGTTTGTGAGATAGGAGTAACAGAATATAGATATTCAGTGGCCGTCTTAATAGCATAATCATCAATCATTGTTCACCATAATGTCAAAAGATTGCCCTATAATGTGTCCTTTTGTTTCAATAAAGTACCAGAAGCTGACAGATTGCAATAAGTTAAATGTGTCTTAAAATGTGTCTTAATCTCACAAATCGAAAATATAATGCGTTTCGGAAGTTTCAAATAAAAAATTGCATTAAAAACGGTAGCGCTAGCAATAAGAAAATTACGGTTCAATTCGTTTTAACTTTTGATAAAATGTAATCTTTTTGAATAGAATTCACTGAAACCCATTTTAAATCAGTCAAAACAATAGATTTTCGACTCAATTCTTCACTTTGTTTCCGGTATTATTTGGCTTTTGTATAATAATAGTGTTGATAAAAGCTTAAAACAAATAAAATTTCTCTTAAATTTACTTTATTTCAATAAAATGTTAATTATTTCATTCGTAAAACAATTCACGAACTAAAGAGTTGAGTGCATTGTTATGAGACTAAAAGTTTATCTTTTGATAATTAGCACGAATTCGAATAATCATTAAGTATATAAATATTAATTATTAAAACAAATTTTCAAATCCATTGCAATTTTCTACTCTAAAAAGCTTTCAGTTTTGTTTGATTCAAATGAAAAATCGACTAAAATAAAAAGTGAGCGGAAAATTGTTTGGTTCTCTTATGTAAGTAAACGATTTGTGATTCTAAATGATACAAATGGTATGTGACTCAACGCTTCCCCAGTTCTATGAGATTCGTGTCGAGATAATGTACCACAAGATTATGCTCTCAACTTAGGTATTAGAGTATTGATAGGGATTGTCAGAAGATATACGACTACTTCAAATGTTTTCATTCAATAATATAGCCATTAAAGGAATATAACTTCAATTCATTTGTTTGATTTGTTAATAATCGAGAAAACATGTTCAATTGTATTAAACTTGTTCAATTATATTAAACTTTTTGATTTAAACTTATTTTCATTCTTTCCTCTTTAATTGTATGATTTCTGTCAAAGATCTAAAACTTGAACTATATTTGATACTTAATAATTTTTCTTTTGTTATATTGAAAAAATTCTTTGCAGGCATTCCTTAAACTAAAGTAAACTTTGAAACTTTGAAAGTAAACTTATTGTCGAACTGAAAGTCTCGAAAAAATAACCCTAACTTCAAAATGATTGGCGAAGAAAAATGTGATATAAAGAAAAAGAGATTTTTTGGCCTCAAAATTAATTCGAAGAAAACCACAAAAATGGAATAACCATTTTGTTTGAACTGAATTGTTTTGTATTCAAAATTGATATAAGTTTGGAAAAGTTTGAAAAAGGTTTTGGTTTTACTTCAATGGTCAAAATAAATAAATATTGAGGAAAGAATGCAATTCAAGATTCTCTTAAGATCTAAGAAAAGGTTTTAATTCAAGTCTTGTCCTAAATATATTTAGTATACTATTCCAATCAATGGAGCCTTAATTGAATACAACTATGACAACGGAGCGACTCTTCTTATTAAATGTTTCATGAATTGAAGCGAATCCCTGAGTGAATGTAATAAATAGATTGTTAAAAAGCTAATTCTTTTATATAAGATGACTAATTAATGCTAATTTACTCTTAAATAATTGATCAAATACAAAATTAAGACATAAAAAACACTCAATTGAAATTGTTAGCATTTTTTGTTAGCATTTTTTGCTTTTAAAAAATTAGCCTAAAGTAAAAAGAATTTATACACAGCGATGGCTGGCATATGCTGAATATTTTATAACCAGTTAGGGCAATAAAACCACTAACAAATATCTGTGTGTACAAAGTGTGGACAAATTGAAGTTGATATCAAGAGCACGTATTCGAAAGTCTAATTTCTCACTGCAATACTTAGGCTTACTTTTGGGAATGCTTTTACATTTCCACATGGATTTAACGATTCAATTGAACAGAACTGTATGAACACATCCTTCATGTAATGCTGTCTCAGCGATGACCAGTTTAGGTGACGTTTATTTTTGTTCACAATCACTAAAAGATGAGCCAAACCGACTTAACTAAAGCGTAAATAAGTTATATATTATATTTTTGTCAAAACTATTATTTATTATAGCATTAACTCTTGTTCTTGAAAAGCATAACTTTATTTCTATTCATTATGTGCACAGAATACTTATCCCTATAGAAAGAATTTAGTGAATATAAGTGCAAAGATAAGCAATTTTAAACTGACTGTCAAACTCTATTTTGGTCAAGAGGTTATCCGCTTTGGTCTGTTATACTTAAGATAGTTTACCCTAAAACTAATGCTTTTGGTGCTGCTGTCACTATATTTTATTAGCTCTCAATGCAGACATACTTTATTTTGTATAGAAGTTCTTACTTTCTATAGAGCACTACAATTCTCTTGTGTACTCTCTCTCTCTCTCTCTCTCTCTCCCCGTTTGTGTTTCTTCTGAAACTCAATTGTAATTCTTATAAATGCAGTATTTCTTTTGCTCAACTACTTTATACTTAAATTCGTTTTGTGTGTCAAACCATAACTTTATTTCTTCAAATAAAACTTTAATGAATTTCATGTGTTGCTATTACTTGAAAAAAGTAAATTTCACAAACTTATCGCTCAAAACAATAACTTTAAATAAACTATTTTTGAAATTATGTTTTTGATAAATCATTATAAGCGTTAAACTAATGCATAATTTTGTGACTAATTTATCACATGTTCATAACTATTTTATAGCTTCAAATTTTTAAGTTCTAGTAAAAATAATGCTTATAATTATATGCGTATCTCTTAAAGAATAATAATAAAACTTTTAATGAATAGATACAAGAATTTTCACTTTGTATTTGTATTTCTACTTGACTTTTATTTTCTAAATGTAAACTCTCACGAGCATTATTTAATAGTTAAATAGTGAATATTTGACTATTTTGACGACTTTAAAAATCTAACTTCAATATTATGCAATTTGTTTCCAGAATATATCACAATTTGTTGCTCAATTAGTTACTGAGAATTCAAAAATCTATAATTAGAGCTCAAACTTATTTTATTATTTTTGTATTAGTATTTCAGAATCTTTTGAGTAATGAAAAAAAAGTTTGAATTAAATTTATTCCTATCTGTGATTGTAAATAAAATACATGGAATAAATCAAATAAACTCATATCGTTTGTTTGATCTCATAATAAGTTATGCTTGAAGTCAGAATGAACTGAATAAATGCGCCCCTATTTATCTCAACTAAACTAAATCTGTCTATTGAACAATACTATGAGTCTATTAGATTATGTCATACCACAAAATATTCGTATATTCTTGCGTTTCAACATTTTTTAACGTTTGAATTCATTTAAACATTAAGATAATAATATTTTTTGAAGTTTCTATTTTTATTTTTTCAAAAATTGGATTGTGTTTTAACGAAATTGTTATTAAACTTGATTATTATAAATTAATTATTCAGATTATTCTCGATTCCTCTCTAGCATAAGAAAATTAATGAACTTTTTATTGAATGAAAACTAATATATTGAAAGAAAGCCTTCATTTAGAAGGAATCATCATTTAATAAACTGTTCGCAAGACTTCACTTATAGAGAAATTTATTCTGACTTTTCTTAATTATAACTCGACTCAACTCTTGATTGAAGCGAATGACTATTCATCATATTAGAAAAAATAAATATTTGTAATTTCGAAATTGTAACTCATTTTCTGTGTAATGTTCCAGCAATTTGAAAGTCAATAAAAGCTCGAATGTTTGACAAAATGCAATATAAAACTAAATATAGCGTCAAATGAAGTCTGGAAAAGTGAAATAATGTTAAGGCCTAAGCCATACGCCTCAATAAAAATTTAATATGTTTTGAATGATTATTTAAAAAGTATAAGTTCGGGATTCGTCTCATATATATTTTAGAGAGTTTGTTAATTTTAGTGATAAAATGTTTATCATTAAATTGCGTTTCCCTTAAATGAACTTTTAGATTAAGTTAACTTAAAGCTGAATTGTTTTTTGAGTTATGTAATAGTGATTTAAATCTGACATCAAAAACAAGTAAATAAATTATTAAAATTAATGCTTTAATTAAAATAGCACAGAAGCCTTGTATTGACTAATAGTTATATAGAGTATTAACAAACTAAATATAGAATGCATGTCACGATAGGAGTGAAACATTTTCTAACAAAAGACTATAAAATATAATAATTTATTGCTAAAATCCTTATCTTTAATTCTGATTTATGTCATCATTTTCATTACAAACAATCGGAATTTGAAATGCATTCACTTTCACCAATAGCAGGAATGCCAACTTCAGACTGCTTTTCAAGCGCTTAAAAGACACTTCAGTGCAAAGCAAACAAATATGTAGGACTTGAGTCAGTCCTGTTTTCTCGTTTAAACCGTTTTCAATTTCTATTTCGCTAATATTCAGCTCAGATTAAATAATTCAAAATCAGTTCATTGAATCTATACATTTCTTGATCGACAACTTCTAAATAACAGACTTCTATATAATTTTCAAGAAATCTTATTAAAGAAAACTTTCTTTCGTTGACTTGACTTTTGGATCTCTTTGGCTAAAATGAACTCAAAGCGAAACTTAATTTTTCATTAAAATGAATATTCTTTACAAATAAGAGAATAACTTAGCATTTTATTTTGACTAAAGTGAAAATTTGTTTATCGTTATTCGGGGAAATCAAAACTGTAAAGTTAATAGTCTAAACGATGTAACTGTTATTGCCTTATCATTACATTGTCATTAAGTGATATTGACATGACATGCATATCACAGATAGTTTCTTTATGACCCATGAATTAATTTATGCATAAATTTCATTATTTGTTATTTCGAATATGAATAATAATGAATAGAAAGGCTGAAAATGATACGAGGCATAAAAACATCGCACAATTTAATCGTAGCGTTGGATCACTTGCTACACAAATTAAAAAATTAATGATTCGTTACAAACTGTATAAATGATGCATTACGAGAGAATGGGTTTACAGGAACTAAATGGTTATTGCGATTTTTTTTAATCAATTCATCCATAGTTAACAAAAAAATTCTTCTGATATAAGGTTCTGAAAAATGCTTTTTCGATTCAGTTTATTGAAGAAAATTTTCGAAAGATTTTTATTGATATATTGCCTGATTTTTAAGTAAATTTTAGTGTTTAAAGACAATCTTCATTATTTACTGTTAAAAAAATTGGCGTCTCTGTTATACTGTATATTTCTCTCAAAGAACAACAATACAAGAGAAAAAGGGGAAAATAAATCGTTCACAAGAAATTTGTAGAATCAATAAATTTTGGGAAAATGGGAGACAATCTTTTTTCTGCTTTTTATGTTCTGACTTTTGCTCCATTTATTTTTTCAAACTCATGGACTTATTTTT
>JAQIWZ010001948.1:0-10262 GCA_034697245.1 Malaconothrus monodactylus
GAACATCAATTGTAGAATCGCGTGATGTTTGGTTGCCTTCTGATAGCGTGTCTCTATTTTTGTGCTCTTCATTAAAGCTAGTCAAATATTAATATTTCATTCTATTTTATAAAAATTTCATTTTTAATGTGAAATATAATTCTCAATTATTCCATATTTTATAGATTTCAATGATGAAATAGTTTATTAGATTTTTTTTCCAGAATTTCTCTTTATATTCTAGAAATTCTCATTTATTCTCATTTAAATTATTTTCTTCATTTATCATGTATTTTAAACCCAATCATTTTAAAAGATTAATTTCTTGATTCATTAATCCTTAAAAATTTATATATATATAAATCGGGATCGAAAACAGATTCCGATAGAAAATTGATAATATCTGAACATTATTATAAAGTTTAGATTTTAAATAAAAATAATATAAAATAGAAATAAAGCAGAGAATATTCTTTCAGTTGATTAAAAATCACATTATGAATGCATAAAAATGATTCTTTGAAAAATATTGATTCTATTCTCCAAATTGAAAAAATATAATAACAATTCAATGATATTTTAGAAGAAGAGGGGTTTTGGGCAGAGTTGGAAAAAAGAAAAAATAGTAGAACAACACTTTAAACCTGTTCAATAAGTAAAGGTAGGGTTGTTGAGGTTTCCGTTATCAAAACACTTATAGACAGAATCGTTATCATATTGACAGAACCGCTCACAGATGGTCAACAGACACTTCAACGCAAACTAGCTTTATGTAAAACCATGGATAAAAGCATCTGCTATTTAATAATTACTTTATGATCATATCATGATCTTATTATTAATGTTATCCAATATTAAAACCAAAAGTCTACAAAACACTTTTCTTGTGTGCTTAAACCAATTATTGCATGTTTCCTAACATAGAGAATGTTTTCATTCCTTCGTTCAACTGATTTAGAGATTTATTTAAATTCTTTAGATGTCTCACCACATCATTATTCTCGTAAGAATGAAACGTCTTTCAGTTCTCCACCTATTTCTAAAATACTTTAGAGTTCATTTCGAAGTTAAACTTTTCAACAAATATAAAACTAAAACATAGATTAAGACTTAATATATAGTTTGTCTCATTTCATGATTTTATACCTAACCTGTTTCTTTTCTTATATTTTTATCGCATTTTTTTTATGGTTTCTTCAGTCATTAATGAAGAAGTTTTTAACTAATTTTCTACGAACGAAATACTACTAAAAGAACATCATATCAAAAATTAACACAATTCTTATCTTAAATTTCGTTAAATAACTTATGAGAAAATATAGATTTAATATTATTAATAGTATTTTAATTGCTTTCAGGCAATTAAGGAATTCTTAAATGCTCTCAAATTTTCACTTAATGGTGTTTTTGATGAACTATTATGTAATTAAATGAAAATAATCGATCAATTTGAACGTATAAACATTAGAGCTATGTTGCCTCTACAGAGAGCGCATGCCTTGCCGTTCGAAAACTTGGCTCTGATGAAAATTTGGAAAGCAGACCAACTTTGGCATAAGTTCTTCAGCTCAGAGTTGGCATTGTTTGACGAAAGACTGTCTATCATAGCATTTAATCTATTGTGAAGCATATGTTTTGCCTTTTCTTCAATTGACTAATGAATAGCTGGTGTCTATCAAAGCAAATGTGTAATCAATAAACTATTTTATTGTTTAATTTTTATCATTTATGCCATCAATTTTAATGAATGAATAAACAATTGTCGTGTCATTCAGTGCTTGTTGTGATCAGGCGTTCAATATATCAAATATGAGGTAAGATTTAAATGTTAGACAAGTTTGTAATGCATTTGCGTTAATAACAAATGGCAAATACAGTGCTTGCAATGCATGTCATTCGTAACTGTGGACAACAAACCCCCCACTTATTGACCACCAATTCTGTTATCTTAACTGTTTTGGTATACCATTGACTCATATATCGGATCTCAGGTGCAGTTGTGGTTGATATCTATGCATCACAACTACTGCTAGTATTGTATGCCATCAACTATTGTACAGAAGCACATATCAGGTCGATATTTGCCTCTCTTTCTATAGTTAGCACTAACTCTCATTTCCAATTGTATGACATAATGATAAGCATTCACACAATCGAATGCATTAAATTTAACTCAAGTTACGTTAGATTTACCATCAATTCCTTAACTGCATTCAAAAACTATTTATATCACTAGTTGTATACTTGAAAATAACATTAGGAATGATTTTCGTTTTTTACTTTGAGAGCTTTTTTTATACTTAATTATTAATAAGGTTTCAATGAAATAGTAATTACAAAAAAAACTGTTTCAGTACTGATATCACAAATGGATAAATAAAAGCAAAAGTAAAGAAGGACTCAATATGTGAGTCAATGTATAAGATATAGTATTCCATTAGCCAACTCTTTGAATAATTGATTTTCTTCGCCCCAAAGTTTGATATCATCTCTGACTCGTTGACTGGTTGTAGTGGTTATAGTGACTCGTTCTCAATAGACTTTCATATATGACAATAATATTCCTGCGGGTCATTTAGAAAGTAATGTCTACTGTAATCGATCAGTCATATAATAGCGAAAAATTTTTGCCATACTTTTATACCATATAAGCCATACTTAACTGCACTGCAGAACTGATGTACAGAACTGTATATTTGGTAACATATGCGATATCGCACTTAATTTCAGTTCAATCAAATCATTCACTACTGTCTTCGCTCATTCATTCCAAACCGAGATTAAGGCAATAACTTTGATTAAACGACAAGTACTGTATGTGTACTATAGATAGAGAGAGAAAGAGTGGGTTAGAGTGTGAGTCAAACCTCCATAAATTCGCTCCTTTTGTCAATAATAAATTTTCGAGAGTCGGCTTTGAGCTCAGACTCTATTGGTTTTAGTTTTCTATGTATTTTACATTAGCTTTTATAGAGTTTATAGAGTTTTTGGTGTTAATCCACTTCATGTTTTGTGTTGATTTTGCATGAGGTAAACAGGAAAAGGCGCTTATTCTTTAAAATAGTGGTTTTGATTACAATTCCGAAAGTTCGTCAATAAAAGGGTGAAAACATTTGAGCCAAATGTGATTTTCATGTTATTCTCACTTTCGTATAGCTCTGGCATATCTTCTAAGGTCGCATATCTTGAAAGTGCAGAATGTAAAAGTGATAAACTTAGTATTCAAATAGAGGGAATTTATTTGAAAGACATTTTTCTAACATGTTTTCGAACAATTTTTCCTCAATTTCTAATTATTCAGAATGACTAAATCAAAATTTAACGCATGCCTTGTTTACAATTAAGTTAAAATCTAGAAAAAGACGTTATCTTAAAGTGTTTTGATTTATTCAACAGTAGTTTATAATTAGACTTTTCAATAATTTCTTGCCATAGATTCAATCTTCAAATAAAATTTGCACAAGAATTCAAATTTAAGATTTTTCATAAAAGATAAAAATGTTCAATCATTGTAAAGAGTGATTGTATAAAACGAAATTTGAATTCAAATATTGAACAAACAAAATGAGAAGAGCAAATATAATTTTGGTGATAGCGTTGGCCACAATTTCCATGTCAATGCACTTGCTTTTTGTTAACGGTTTTCGATCTTTCATTCTTCAATCGGTAGAATGTGTTAGATTTGTATATAAATCACTTTCAGCTTATACTCAAAGCCTGATATTTGCCAATTTTGTGCTGTCGCCGACTTTTATTCAATTGAACTGACAGTTACTTTTTTATGCATTCAATGTTATCCAACAGTATTTATTTAAATAGATATCTTTCATGTGTATATTTTTATTAGCATTTCCGTCATTGATATCTTTAAACTAATGAAAAACAGTTCCAATAAATAGCTCCAAAATTCAGAAATTTCTAATAAAATGTTATATGAATTAATCATAAACTGGATTCAACTGTATGTTTACTCTAAAAATTTTCTGTTCGCGATATTCATTCATTCCTATTACATATGCATTGAGAGCTTAAAAGATTAAGTGACAAATCCCTACCAATGAATCTTTTGATGGTCTGTGTGTTTGTCTGTAAGAAGGCATATGTGGATCATTTTCTCTATAGCCATGGTTTATGGTTTATATTTGAGTTTCAATTCAATCTTCAATAGCCACGGATTTTATGTTCTCATTCAGACAGAAAACAGGACCTTTTTTATTGTTATTATAAAAGTTCAATTCAAAAGTTCAAAAACTTTTATTAAATATTCTCAAAGACTTTATATTTAATATTGAAATTATTACCTGCTGTGACATTTTCAAATTGAAATTAGTTTTATTTAATAGTTAATTATTGCTTATATATCTTTTGTTCTGTAATTTATTTTGTTCATGTTTTTCTCACTGAATTAGACCTTTACTGAACTAAACCTTTACTGAATAAAAATAAGAACAAAAGCGCTTTACTATCTTATTAGTTGAGCATAACTACAATAGCTGTAAATCTCATTTGCGGGTAAGGGCTCTTGTGTTCAAATTGACTGAACTAAACATCGATCAAAGAAAACATAGCAACAGAAACTTCTTAACAAATTATTATCCCTGAGGTGTTGCGTAGACTCCAAGATGTTTCTCATTTTGAAAATTTTTGAAAACTAAAACATAGCCATTATTTACTTGAACTTGAATAAAGACATGACTTATTTTAATTTATTGTCTGAAATAACAAAATGAATTTTGATAGAATCAAATAATATGACCTTAACCTTAAATCAACCTTAAATTTAGAGTTTTTTATCATAACAAAAATGAATGACAAACTGTTTATAGCGTGAAAAATAATGAACTAATAATAAATGGTAAGAATGGAGTGGAAAATAGCTGTGAAAACCTCTTTGGTGTAGACCACCTGCACTTTCTTACGAGTTTAATAAAAAGTAAAATAATAGCCAATTATTGTGAAGGCGTATAAGACGTACTGCTCAACTGTTTCGCTAAATAGACTGAAAAAATGCCCTCATTTATAATGAAGTTTAGAATCTCTTTATAAAAAATTGCCTCTTGTTGTGAACTATTCTCTTAACTGACTAATTACGGGTTTCGTACTTCTCAAAGTTTGCAACAACTTTAATGTCAGAGAATAGAGCTATACCTGACAGAAATGGAGTAATGCCTTGTTTTAGGCATTATTGAGTTTACAAAAACATATAATTAAGACAATGAGAGACATTGTAATCAAAATTAATTTCCGTTAAGTTTGTGCAAAGTTAAAGAATATAATCACAGACTACTATTGAATTATAAATAGATTTATTTTTATTGACCTCAAAGTTGATTGATAACATTTCCTTTTAATGAATTTGAATGGTTTGAAACAACAAAAATTAGATTTTTTGTAACAAAAAACTGTAATTTGCGAAACACCTCGGAATGAAATAAAAGAGTTATTCCAAAAGCAATACTAATCAATAGTTGTCTATAAATGCATATAATTTTTCAATATTTATCAACTTATTCGATGAAAATTATTTGGATTTATTTGGAGTTTGAGATAAATTCAGTAAATGAATTAAAAGCGTAAATAAAAGAAAAGATTTTGATCTCAAGTTTTTGTTAATTATTCTTAGAAGAAAAATGTTAAAAAGTCGATACGAATCTGGATTTAATGCTTATGAAACCTGACTTGTCAGTAAACTTCTAATTCATAGCTTCCACTCGATGTTAAACAAGTATTTTGAGAGCGTTTCAAACTTGAGTTGAATTAATTTAAAGTTATCTAAATTTCTAATTAAAATTATCTTAATTCCGAAGGTTTCACTCAAATTAAAAGCAGAGAAAAAATATTCTAGAGTTATCTTAAAATTAGATACGAGCTAAAAGCACTGCTCAAACATAGTATGATTTATTTAGAGCTCATTTTTAAGTTCAACATTCTAAGCATTGCTAATGCCTAATCATTTATTTCGCTTTTTTCTCAACCTTACATCAATTAAAACCATTAATGACTGCCATTATTCAAATACTAAACCCAAAGACCTAACTTTGACTAAACCTTAATTCAGAATTGAAAGTAAAATCGATTAAATATTTTGAATACTTAATTTGAAATTCAATACAAATGAGTCGAAATAATATATGAATATGAACACTATTAATACTGCACTCTCTATTTGATTGCCTGTTGCGTTGAGAATTTATGTGATTCTCACTCTTCCCTACTGTTGCTAAGATGTCAGGATTATGATAACCCCAAATACATCTCATTCGACCCCTCATATTATACATGAATGGATGAAAATAATAGAAAAATCTTGAAGCCAGACATTAATGTCTATAATAGCGCACGTGCTTTCAAACTGGGGATTGAAATTACAATCGAATCGAAATCCAGTTGAATACAGAAATGAACAAAAAGCACCCGCTCTTGTAATTCATTGATGATTATACTCGTATAGGGATTCGTAAAACTTTTCACGAAGCAATTGTGTTCGTTGGAATAAGTTTTTTCAATATGTTTTTTTCAATGACTTTGATTTTTATAGATTTTGAAAATAGGCAGATTTTCTCTCTAAATGAAAGTGAGATTTTCAGAGAAGTCTGTCAGAGATATAATATGATAGATGTTTGATAGAAAATATACAGACTTGTATTTATTTTATTTATTTATTTCGAAACAAAATTTTTCTAACGTTCAAGTTTTAATCAAAAATTAAAATAAATAATAATAACAATATTTCTAACAGTTATAAATGATGTAATAAATGTATTGCCAAAAAAGTAAAATTTAAATAAAACTCATACAGTTTATCATTAATTAATCTGAAAATGAATTTTCATTGTTAGAAAAGATGATTAATGGTAATGAATAGTTGCGCCTAATTTGGCCAAAGGCGTAAAAGTGAATCATTTTTTATGCTTTGCTGACAATTATGGCTTTAGTAATTATAAATTTGATTGGAAGCGTTTTCTTCAAAATATGCAATACCTTTCCCATGTTTTTTCTATTCTTAGTTATAGATAATAAACCACTCTATCTTTCAACACTTTGGACTATTTGTTCTCTTGTGTCCATAACTTTCTCTCTAAACATTTTAGTGTTTAATTTGTTTTCTCGACTCTTTTCTGATAAATGTTTAGAAGAGTTTTAGTTTATGATATATTCAAGTTATAATAATTTAAAGATAATTTTGTAAGTTATAGAAAAGTGTATATAAAACAAGTGAAAATTAAAGTTAAAGATAATTTTTCAACAAAATTGCTAACATATGGGTTTTGTTAAAGCCCTCATTTAAGTCGAATAAAGTATTTGAAAATATCTCTATAAACATAGTGGGAGGTCTTCACTTAGTTTATTGTGTCTCAATTGAGAATAAGCAGTTTTGAATTTAAAGTTTTTCTATCACAACCAATTCAGTGTCTTATGAGAGCTCACATACTGTTCGATAGCAAACACACACCTTTTACGTCAGATTTACATTTATATAAGATTCACCTCCTATTGAGATTTTCACATTCAATTCACATTTAAATTAGATAACAGACAACGATATAATCCAGAATAGAATCACATCTTTTTTAGTTCTTACAACTCCTAAATATTTCCTATTTCTCAAGGCATGGGTCCTTCAAAGTGGTTCTGAATTTAAACTCAATGATTACAAGAGAGTGGATAACAAGATAATAGAAACAATAAGTAAACAGATTTATATTTCTAGACATGATTTGCAACAGATATGCAGCAGAGAAGACAGACAGACAAATATAATGCATGGTTTATTGCAAATAGAAATGATTAGTGATATCAGATTACATGCAATATTCAAATTACTCCAATATTTCTCGTAATTCAACGACTTGTAATTCAATGATTTGTAATACCATTACTTTTGGATGAATCATATAAGCAGACAATCAAATTAACCAGACCTAATAGGGGTCGGATTTTCCGATTATTTCAAAGTCCAATAAGCCTTTCTTTTAGAATAACAATTGTTTTATTTTCCAATTGATTGCTTGCATTCAAAAATACTTCTATTATTCAAAATTTATTCCATCAAAAGCAGCTTTTCTTTTCTTAAACCAAACAAATTGTTATTTTTACTGCTCATGAATTATTTATTTTTATTTCACAATTATTTTCGATTACTTTACTTTTATGATACTTATATATGATTTATTAACTTCTGTGTGACATTTGCTTACTTTTTAGTTTTTGCTTAATTTTAAGTTCTGTGTTATTTACCTATCGATTAAACTGCTATAAAGAGCGTTATTTACATTAAGCAAACTATTCACTAAACTAGCTTTTGATAAATTTTGTATCTTTCAAAGGGAAGGTCTTCACTGAATGCGTGACCAAATAATTTTTAGTAAGTTATTCCAACTACTCATCAAAAGTTCATAAACTATTACTTCTATTCTATAGTTATATATAGTTTGGTATCAGTTTTAATAATAATTATTCCTAAAATGGGAGATAGGCTATGAGTGAGTTCTGCAATAATTACTAGGTTTCAAAAACGTTATAAATAGACACTTTTCAATCTCATAACACACTTTAGCATAAGTTGAAGATAAATACTAAGAAATGGTAATCATCAGAGCGTGTCTCCTCTTTTTAAAAGGTATACTTTTCTCACAAGTATATTATCATTTGTGTTGCACAACATTGTGAGTAAAACGTTATTTTTTCGTTTTGTTCAAATAGAAAGCATAAGTCATTCGTAACAATAAATAAAGTGGAATATATTGTTATATATTGTTTGATATGACTTTTTAAACAGAAGTCGTAAATTTAAATATGACTTCAATATAGTTAACATAGAATAGAGTTGAATAGAAGTCTTAAAAAAATATTGCTATGAGCAAAATGAAATATTAACACTATTTAGTGTTTGGGTAAATGGATAGTGTTGTGAAAGCTAGCAATAGATACAAGAGAGTGAATGCATGCATGCGATGATGAGAGTGACACACGCCATAAACTCTATGATGTACCAAAACGTGCCAAAAAGTCTCTCCTGGGCCTCATCCCAACCATTGCCAACAACTCACTGACGGCTAATAACTGATTCGCGACTGAATTCATCAGAATTCTCACACTCTCACCCAAATAAGTTGGCCCTTCGTAGAGCAGCTGTGCCACAAAAGTTTGTACATTTAAAAGTAATTCATAAATTTCTAGACTGAACATAAGCTAAAGCATAACACATAACACACAGACAGTCACTCACGCATTTCATAAATTATAATAACTATATATTTTTGTATCCCTTGGGCTGTGGGAGAGAAAAGTTTGAGTTTATAAAGCCTTTAAAGATATCGAACACAAATGTAAAAGTAATCGCAAACAGTCCATAAAAGTTGAGGGGATATTGAGCGTAGGACTAGAAGGAAATGAAGCATATCTTGTGATTCATTCTCTAATTTAAACCGAAAAATTATAAATTATAATAACTATAATTTTATTTATTGACCAAATCTTATGCTTATTATTGATAAGTAATTAAATATTAATAATTTAGTTGTTCAAGTGGTACTCTTTGATATATTATATCATGAAATTAAGATATAATATAATATAATAATCATAATCTCTATTTGTTTAAATGAAAAACAAATCATACAATGATTAAGTTTATTGGCGTCAGTTAAATATCAGTTGAGCTATAAATAAAGCCAATTATAAGTTATCAATAATACTTTATTTCACAATAACTGATTGTTTAATAAGATGACAGTTAATCGTGTGCTTTGTTTTTTAACTCATCACTTTGTTCTATATTTTACTGATATTGTTATCACTTGATAACTTATAAGATTTAATTAATTGCTATAAATATCTGCACACTTGTTTTTCTCATAATTTATTCAGTATTTGTTTTAGAAGTACCTAAGTTTTTGCCTCGGGACTAATTATGGGGTTAACGCTTAAAGTTTTTTATTTAATACTCATCTATATTATGATGCGTATCATTCATTCTATGAGCTTTACTTTAAGTGATAGAAAATTAGATATTAGTTTTATTGAACCAAATCAATTTGATGCTGATATTCTTCTCGAGAATGGTATGAATATCTGTTTCTTATTTATATGTTGTACTCAATGTTCAAATATAATAAACCTGAATAACTTCGCAGAAACCCGTGATTTAATCACTATTGAACAAAGAATTAAACGTTGCAAAGAGGAATACCCTGAATACGATTACGATTCATTGAATGAAGAAGAAAAAGATGTAATTTTGTTTTATGTTTAATTCTGTTTAGCTCTCATTCTTTCCTAAT
>JAQIWZ010001949.1:0-10260 GCA_034697245.1 Malaconothrus monodactylus
TAGGCATAAAAATGTAAACAAATTTTCTCTTTAGTCCCTTTCAAATAGCCCTGTATTACACGAAAAGGCTGTTGTTCCTTGAATTTTCTCATATGTTCTCAAAAATTTCAAAGACATTAATAATGATAATTCTCATCCTGAGTCCCACTTTGAAAGCATTGGATTCTTGATTATAATTTGACCATTAAATTGAATATAGAGTTTGAATAAAATAAATTTGTCATTCATTTATTCAGAAAATTACTTTTACTTCTTCTTGAATAAACTGCAACAGAATTTTTCAAATTTTAACTCATATTGGATTAAATAATTTATCGAATTTTTAACGCATATAAAACTCCAATTCAATTATATCTAAGATAACTTTCAAAACCTAATACTTCGTCATATTATTGATAAATTTAAATCGTATTATTCATAGATTATTACAGAAAGAATTAGAGGACTTTAAATCCGCTTAAACTAATTTGACTTCATTTCTACTATAATATTAATTGAATTATTTTTGTTGATCTTTAGATATTTTTTGACGTAATAAAGTTCTACTTAAATGAGTGACATTAATACATATATTGATTATTTACTTATGAAAAAGAAGAAAAAGATAATCCCCTTTCACTATGCCATCAAAAAATTTGTTATTCTAAGAACTAATGACATTAAGACTAAATAATAAAAAATGCTTGAAAGATATGATTCGTTTATTCATAAACCTTAGCCTTTGAATTTCTTTTTAAAGACAAGTTTCTGTTCGTCAGTTTCTGGTATTCTCGACACAAACACAACTTATTATAGCTAAACAATGCGGCCCTCCCTTCAATCAGTCTACTGGATAGTTGTACATTTAAAATAGACTTTACATAATAGTAGCACACAGTATATATCCCACAAAAAAATTGAGTACAGCAGTGAATATTGAACGCTTAATATGAAAATCATGTATGAGATGAATATTGTGAGAAAGACACCACACACGAAAATATTCGACTACTTCATCAAAGATGCACCCTCTTCACAGCCTCTGCTTCTGTCTCTCTCTTTTCACTATTTCTCTCGCAATCTTTTATGTCAAAAAATTGTTCAGATATCCGACAAACTAAATCTAATTCATATGCATCATATTTTTTACGTATAAAACAAATTTTTGTGAGTTCACAAAATGATCATTTTATGAACGCGAACATAGAATTTACAATGACTACAAAACTGTTTTTCAGGAACTTTTAAAAAAATTTTACGATTCACTCTTTGTCAAAATTACAATAATAATGGAAGAAACGAGTTTTGAAATGGAAATTCATTGTTAATTTTATTGCAATATTGAATCAACTGAATAAAAATGAACAGCAAAATGAAAGGCTTTATTTTGATTTATGTCAGGTTTAATTCGAGATATTTTTAGTCATAATATAATTTATTTGGACAATTCTGAAATGACAATTTCTCTTGAATACAGTATTAGAAGTATGTAAATGTTTACATTCATTAATTCAATAAAGAGTATTGTAATGATTATGTGATTGTTGAAAAAGTCAGAAATTTTAATAATTTAAATAAATAGTTTGATTAAACAAACAAATAAAAAGTTGACTCTTTAGAGATATATTAGTTTTTGATGTGTTCGCATAAATTCAATTTGAAAGTCAAAAATGGAAAAACTGCGACTAAGACTAAGATTGATTACAATCAAAGCCATATCGGAAAAGCTTATATGCAAATTGTCGATTCGTAAATGAACTCAAACAGAATACATTATTCAGAAAATGAAAAAATGAAAGGTTTCGATGTCTGTTTGCATCGATTTGTAATTAGGAAACTGTGTTTAGGTATTAGAAGAAAGACATGTATTGGTGTGAATTGTATCGAATAAGAAAGTATAAAGAAGAGAAAGCTGACAACAGATGCTACAAATTTCTTTAACAATATTGAGTTCAGGCCGTCAAACACAGCACAAGCTTTTTGTGTGCATCTCATACTTAAATAAAGAAGAAAATTGCATTCAAAAGAAAAAAAATTACACCAAACAAGTATTGTATGAATTTTGTATATCAATGATTAGGTACTTCAGGAGATAAAAGAATAAATTTATTAATTATTAATTAATTATAATTTTATATTTAATTGAAGAATTTGTGAAGAAATTGTCAAAAGTTGATTAAAAACATAAAATTTAATTTTGAGAAGACAATGAAAATATGATTTCAATTGAAATCTTTGAGATCTTCTATACATCTGTATTGAATTCTCGCACACGCAAGAAATGCATTCAAAATCAATAAAAGAATTTGACAGAAATACTTGAATTGAAGTATTAGAAAATATGAAAGGAAATAAGATATATTGTATAAAGAAATAAAAGAATAAAGTATTAGATTCTCACCTAAAGTTGGAATAGTTTTGCTTTTTTTATTGCAAACAACATTACAGTTGGTATTGATTGGACACAAGCAGGAAATTACTGCAAAGTCTTATATTAAACTTAATGCACATTACGATTTTGTTTTTCCTATAAGTCTATTTCGATTGTAAGATTAACTTTTTGCAAATAATATATATATAAGATTTATAAAAAACGACCATATGTTGAAAGAAATAGACAAAAGTTGGTCGACGTCGACAAGAAAAAGATTTAAGTAATAATCCAATAAGAGAGAAAAAACAAGAGAGAAAATAAGTTACAACGCCAGAGATCTTTCAATATCAGTGCAAGATTCAAAGTTATTCGCGAAAAAGGCTCTTCAGAGGCATTGACGAACACTAACACATACGCGAAGCAAAAGCAATATTGTATTATTAGATATAAAGTTATTTTGGCTGCCCTTCACACATAGGTTTTGAATGAAACGCGAGGAAAATCTAAGAGATGTTACAGTAAAACAGTATTAATGGTTGCTTTATGCCAGTGAAGCACAAATGTTAAAAGATATGCCTTATGGCAGTTTGAGTACAGTTTGAGTACAATTTCAGTACAGTTTGAGTACAATTTCAGTACAATTTCAGTACAGTTTCGGTACACAATTTTCTTTGACGGCTCTCTTGCAGTGAACTTAAACTCTACACTGAAATGTAGAGCTGAGTACTGAGTATTGAGTTGGCGAACATTGAACAGCGAACATGCTCTCTATGGATTGTATCGAACCATTTCATTGTACAACACATTATTCGTATTCGTTTATATGAGGGAATACACTAAATATTTTCTGTGTCTACAGCGCATCGCACACAACACTTTTCAATCGATATTCAAGCACTCATGGAATAGATTCAAAAGAGTGAACTCATTGCTAACGTTTGATTCTACCATCAATTCTCGATAGCTTTAATTTTAAAATAAAAATACTTTACTTTTTGAAATTTTCATTCAATTTTTACTATTTATTATTAGTTATGAAAAATATAATATTCGCAATTCTTTATTAACGTTAATCCAGTTTTATTAGTCATTTGACTTTTAAACATAAAAGATATCTTTAACTAAATTATTCTATATAATGAACCGCATTATAAGCATAGCAAAAGTTGTTTAGATAACAAAATTTTATGGTTATCATAATGTGTGCATTCAGTTTAGAATATTATTTACATAATGCATAAATTAATTCCAGTCAACTTCTCAATGAACTAAATTTAAAGTTTATAAAATTTTAATGCCATCCATAAAGTGAGCTCAAAATTTGAAACAGACTTGCGAACAGATCTTTTTCTTGAAAACATTTATTTAATAATCTGCTGAAACGGCAATTCCTCGAATCTCAAATGAATTCAAATAAACAAATTCATATAATTTCAAATTTAAATAATTTTTTCAAACGAACTCATTATTAATATTTTGAACTAAAAATTGTATGCAATTTATGTGTAATATAAGTATCAGAAGCTATTTCTACATATTTTTTTAAAACATCATTAATTTATAATTTACTTCACAATCAATAGAATCCTTCTGTTAACAAAAAGGACAAAATAATTTGATATAAATATATAAGTCTTAAAAGTGCCTGTCTTTCAGACTTTAAAATAAACTTTTGTTTGGTTTCACAATGTCAGCAATGACTTCAACAAAAATACGACATTATCTATAATAGACTGTATAAAATAAAGGCTATAACGAGATAGTTATTTGGAGTCATGAAAACCAAAATATTTCAACTGAGATTAGTTGCTCAAAACGTTTTATGCCCAAAAATATAGCTCAGTTTCCTTAATAGTAACACTAAATATCATTCACAAATTAGTCAATTGATAATTACACTCTAAATAGCACTAGTGATAAAAACAATGCAGGATTCGGACACCTAAATAATACTTCATGCATACAATATCATTACCAAAACAATAATAAAATGCACTATAATATTAGTTGTAGTTATGTCACGAAATTTAATGATAATAATCCTCTAAATTAATGAATCACTATCAAAATTATTATTATAATAACTGATGGCAAAAAGAAATTGTCAAGTTTTTTCATTTTTTTTTGTTTTATGATTATTACTTTTCGATTTTTATTGTTGTTGTCCAACTCTTTCTTATTGCTCTTTTTTTTGTAAGTGAGAAAAGACTTAAAGCTGCGACGAAATGGTTCTTTTGCGAAACGAATAATCACTTAAAATTTATCTGAAATGTCATTTCATTTTTTCTTCTTTTTTGACATTTTCTATATAGTATTACAAAACATGTGACTTTTGCTATCAAACACACCGCGAAAGAAAAATTTCTCCAATATTGAAAGCCGCAAAAAAGTTATTTAAGTTATATATAAAAACATTTTTTATAGCAAAAAGAAAAATGCCTTTTTATCCCCTCTGGTCTATTGAAAAGTATTATTATTACTGCGAGTCGACTGTCTTTCTCTTTTTGGTTTTTGGTTTTCTCCAATTACTCAATGAAACTGAATTTCTTTTTATCAAATGAAGTGCACAATACAAAACGTATGGTTGACATTATTCTAAAAACCAATTCTAACAATAAACACATTTTACATTTTTTTCGATTTAAAAGTGAAAATATTTTTTCTGATTTTAACTCGATATAGAATGAAAGAATACGAGAATAATAGAGTAGAAAAGAGTGTTGCTGTTGTATGTTATGCATGTTCTCAATAAAAAATAAAGTCAGGGAAAAGAAATACTCGCAACAAAAAATAAGTCACGTAAAGATTTTATGTTGAGATTGTGATCTAATACTTAGTTGCAAAATGGACATTATCGCAATTCCATTGCATCAATCTTTTAGCAAACAATCAGCGAATATACTGTATCACTGTATCTATGAATGTGTGGATAGGGTTTATGACTTCAGGTTAGAGTTGACAAATAATTAAATCGAAAGCAATAACTGTTTGATGAGAATACCAAATCTCTATTTAGGTTATTATTCAATACTTTTTGCACACATCCATTGATAAAATATTTGATTTGAGTCTTTTTTGAGATTCAGAAAAGAACAAAATAAGAAAGAGATAGTCATTGAAAAGCATAAGAAAATGGTATTCAATAGATTTCACCTTTCATTAGATTTATTCAACAAAACGATTTATCATTATTTTTATTGAAAATTTAATCAAAAGAATAGTTTGAAACAAAAAATATTGATTTTTAACTCAATGAACTTATTCTCTAAGTTAATGGTTGAATATTTAGTAACTTCTTTTTTATATTCAGAAGAGGTAATCGTGAATTTAAATTCACTCTTTAACTATCCAGCAGTAATATCAGAGATGACACGCTTTGATGCATTAGAAGATAATCAATAAACTCTGAATTTATATGCTTTTCACTAAATACTCCCAGATTTTAACTAAATTTTATTTGCTTTTATTGTTAAGATTTAAAGTTTTTCGATTTGGTCTTTTGGATAGTATTAAAAATAAGTTAAATTCTTTAATTGAATTGAATTTTTAAATTTTTTGATTAATTAATTTAATGTTCATTCCTTGAAATGAGTTATTTATCGAAAATTTATTTAAATAAGAACCAAATGATTTAGAAATTAGATTAAAAATTTAATGATCTTTTTATATTAACGCATTGAATAAAACTTCAACTTTTTTTTAAAGCTTTAAAGTAGTTTTTTCTTCATTTCAACATTAAATTAATATAAAAAAAACTTTTATAGGCTTAAAGTTGAATGAATGGAATTCGTGTTTCATTGAAGAGGTTGACGCGTTGGAAGTTTAATTCAATTTAGAAGTGAATTTGAAGCTTTTGAAACTAACTCTTTTAAGCACTTGAAATTCAAAATTGCATAAAGTCAAAGGTTTTATTCATCATATTTTTCTTTATTGTGAGTTTTGAATATTTCAATGAATTTAATGTTTTATATTTGGCACGAATTTATTAATTCAATCGCAATAGACATTAAAATTCAAATCACGAATCATTTCATTTGCAGAGTATAAAAATAATTAGTTAATAACATCGTAGATAACTATGATTTAGAAATCTCTATTTTGATAAATTTTCGATTTTATTTAAACCAGAAATTATTTTGACTCCCGGAATATTCTGAAAGTCTCATAATAAACAAACTGGAATCCAAAAGTTCAATAAAAAAATTCACATAAAAAATGATGTTTAACTCATACTAAACACAAAGAACTAGATTTATGAAAATAGACAAAATTCCGACAACTTGATTAGATTTGGTCAACAAACTTTTTGCTTTTAACTACTATTCGCGAGGGGTATGTCGTTTTTTTAATATCACTATTAGAGATGTGAAGTAAACACAAAACTTTATTTTTGATCCCAAGCACACAATGACAATCAATTTTAATATAAGTCTAAGAGTTCCAAATTTGTGGTTATGTGTCATCCGATGCTAACGATATATTTTGGATATAAAAATGCGCTCTAAACATGACCACACATTCAGGCTATCTTACATTTTAGGGCTTCATTCGTTTTTATTATTGCAATTCACTGAACAGTTAAGATAGAGGGAGAGAAGAAATGAAGAGTGACTCACATCTCACACCAGATTTAGATTTAGGCTCATATATACAGAATATATAGAATATATAGAATCTATTACTGAATATTTTTTGCACTATTTTAACGCTTAAATACACAATCAAATAGGATCTAATCGGAATGTTGTCAGAGAAGAATTCTTCAGTGAAGAAAAATAATTGGTTGGAGTCAATGAAATTTAAGGGATTTTGAATGAAATGTCTTCTAGTTTAACAAAATTTTTTAAGCGTTCATTTCTTTCATATTATTTTTATATTGCAATTACATTATATTTTATGTATTTGATAATTAATTTGAATGATTTTGTTCTTTCAATATATTAATCAAACTTAACATTTTTTAGACATATATATATTAATTTATGACTAATTGTGAAACACGAATATACTACTAATTAGTTCCACAAATATAAGGAATAAGTCAGGAAAAGATTCTGTTATTATTAAACGAGTTCATAATTGGAGTAATAGCATGAATGATAATGCAATAAACTTAAGTTATACCGTAATAATGAGAATAAAATGTCATTCAATAAGATTGAAGACAGAATTGATCATGAGATAACACATAAAATGCTTAAAATGATCGCAAGTAAATTATTTTAATGACTAGACTTCTAATAATAATCGATTTAATGTCCAGAGAGTAAAGCACTCCATTCTGAAAGTATTTCATTTCATGTCATATTTTGATCAATTTATGAATAGAAACTCTTTTGCTTTTTTATTTGAATGAAAATATTTCCATTTGATTGCTTTTTCCTAATATACTGAATACAAATTTTAAATCTGACAGATTTATAACAAAAGTTTCAAGTTTTTGAAGCTTTAGTTTTCATTCGATGATACGCACGATATGGCCAAACATTGAATATAATATAAAATGTAAGTTATGTTGGCTTAAGATATGGCTAAAAAGTCTTGTTCTGTGCAAACAATCACCCGAATTGATGTTTTAGCATAAGAAGAGATGAAATGACGTATAAGAAAACTCTCCATCAAAAATATTAAGTGTTACGCATGAAAGAAAAAAAAAGTGTAGGAAAAAGTTTTTGTTGTTTAGTTGTTTTTGTTAGCTTTGAAAAGAAAACGCAATGACACCAGTGATGCCTTTACAAAGACGGATGGGATGAGAAGAGGAAAAAAAGGCCGGAAAGATATGCATTGGTGCCCAACTGGTGTTAGGAGAATGAGAGATGGATGAGGGCTTCTATCAGTATGTGTACCACAATCGCTTTGGACCAAACCATCCTTCTTATGATGCCATCATTCATTCCAATAGCTATTGCATTTTGATGAGTCGCCAGGGACTCACTTTGAAGTCTTCGTGTCTTACAGACTGTTTCTAAGCAAATCTAATCATAGAAATACATTTTGAACTTAACTTATTTCAACAATTACTCAAAAGCATTCGTAAATTAAGAATTTAGTCTCTAATTCACGTTCGGAAAAACGTGATCGAAGTATGTTTTGATGCTATAATTTATAAAACTGAATATTTTGCCTCAATTTATTGCTATCTTTGAGTTTAAATCACAAGTCATTTGTTAAGCACTGATAAATAGCTTTGAGGGTCTTTTTGAAGTTTGAAAAACTGCTTTAAGCCAATGGACAAAAATAGCGCATTTCCTATGAATGAAATGAATAGCCCATTCTTTTAATTAAGATTCAATTTATGCTAATATTTAGTATCACTGACTTGTCGTAAGCATCAAAAATCAAGATATGGAAAAATGTCTTTTATTTCGATTTTCAAAATAATTGCACATTTATTTCAGTTTTCTCGTTTTGAACTCAACAGAATATCTAATTATATGATAAGATTTAATGCAAATACAGTACTCAGTTTAAAAATATTCAAAAATAGCAATGTTTTGCTTTCAATTTATATAAAATTATCCAATTGTATAATCAATTTATTCATTAGTTTCTCGAGATTTGTTATTCGATACGTGAAATTGATTGTATTTATTGTATTTGAGAAATAGGTTGCAGTTTTATTATCCTCTTTATCCGATTGAGTGACGCCTAAAACTGAATAATAAAGTTTAAAGCATCTCATTTGTAGTCATGATTCTAGTATTGCGTGTGATAAATGACAACACAATACATATATAGCTTTCTATTTCAATGAATAAATGAGAAACGGTTTAATGTCTAAAATAAGGAACTCTTGAGTGCACTATTGTTTCAGAGCAATGAATTGGTGTGTTTTGTGAAATTGCCTGATTCTCACCCGTATAGAGAATTTATTTCTAGTCCTAATTTGGAAATTTCGCTATAACTCGCTTACGAATGACTTCTTCGATATAAACTTTGCTTTACTGTAAGTCTTCAATCTCTGCGATACATTTCAACCTAAATTCTGTTTAGTGTTTATTAAATGCTTTTATTGCTACTCAAAGCGCATTAATCTAGAGAATAAACGATTTCATTAAATTTATAATAATATTTGACGTCTGGAAAAGATTGAAAATAATTTTCAAATAAATCAAAGGAATATTGGGTTAGCTTTTAAATGGGATTGCCTGCAATAAAGTGCAATAACAAACAAGAATATGAGCAGCTCATAAAAGCAAATACTTATCACAGTTATAGCTGGTATTACAAATAGCAGTCGTAGCAAAAGTTTGATCAAATGGCTCGAGTATTAAACTGTGATAAGAAATGAAAAGTTTTCTGCACTACTATTCCAGATCATACTCTAAATTTGCGATCAACGCCCTTATAAGACATTTTTTCTCATCTTATTTCTTTAGCCAAAAATGTATCCGACAGTAAACTCGAAGATTAGTTCAAGTTATAGCCAACAAAGCATTTTTTAGATGCACGTATTGGTAATATATTTTTGGTAATCTTGCGAAAAAAAGTTAACCCATGCTCTGAAAATATTTGCATTACCTCTTTAGATAGTTAGGAATTAGACGCATGGAATACGTCATTCCTCTTCATTCCTCTTTAATATTATAGAAGACAAAAAATGGTTCATCAATCAAGGCTTTGATAAGATTAATGGATCATAAGATGCGCACAAAGATGCAAATAATTCATTTAACTTATGCCTCACTATAAATAAAACAACTTTAATGACTAACGAGTTATAAAAATTCATTTTACTTTTTTCAGTGATATTTTGTTAAAGTTAATGAATAGGAATTAATTAATTCTATAATTTTGAAGCAATAATTTAAATAAAATGACAAAAAAAATTTATTTTTATGGTTTGAATAGAGATGTATTAACAATATTGTAATTTAGATCTGTGCTCAATAATTTTGTAATTTATG
>JAQIWZ010001950.1:0-10259 GCA_034697245.1 Malaconothrus monodactylus
TTCTCTCTCTCTCTCCCTCTCTCTCTTTCTCTATCTATCTCTCTCTCTTAGACTGCATGCTTGGCTGAAAATTGCCGCTCAAAAATTATTATTTTTGTGAAATTGCCTTCGCCTCTACTCATTCTTGCATCTCAAACACCACTGACTCCTATGAAAGCACAAAATATGAAATTATCCGCAAATTTTTTTTCAATAAAAAAAAATATAATTTGTTGTGACGAAGGCTTCCGAAGGCTTCGGAAGATTGTGAATGGATGAGAAGATGGAGTAGAGAGAGGGCAATGAGGAGTTACAGGTCAACGTATGGAGTTTGTGCTACTGTTTTTAACACAAAATATAAATATATAGTTAAATATATAGTTATTGAAATTGTTTCTCAACTGTTTTTAACGCAAAAATATATATAAATATATAGTTATATATAGTTATTGAAATTGTTTCTCTGCTTTAAACGCATCGATACAACTCCTAATTTTATTTTCCATTATTGATTGAGCTTTGGTGGGAAAGGGTCAGTGTCTACGCCCTATTCTACCAAATTTGATTAATTTTTGTGCTCTTTTTGTACTTTTGATTCTTTTGTTCATTTTTAAAAACGTATTTCTATTTTCTAATTATTTATGGTATAAGTTCGACCGATTTTCCCAACCCTTCAATGAATCTTAAGGTACAGTAGTTTTTAAACTAAATTGCTTTCATTTCATCGTTTCAATTAATTCAATTCAATTATAGTATGATTTTAAGGCTTTATAGTTCGAGTTATGAAAGAACTTTTTTATTTTGTAATAAGTCTCTAACTTATGATGATTTTCATTAAGTTTATCAATAATGTCAGCAAAAAATTAATTCAATTTTTAGGTCAAAGAAATAAATTTGATTAATAGTTTTAAAATAAAATAAATTTAAATTTCTTTTGATTGCACACAAGACTCAACACAAACATTATACTTAGTTTAAAAATTAATTATGAATGAAAAATTTTAATCACGAAAGTTGTTTTACTAGAAATTGGAAGCAATTTAATGAACATTAATCATTCCGATTTTGTTCTGTCAAAAAAATGTTTGAAAACTACAGTCAATCCCGTTTATGAACTTAGTTATAGTGAATACCTGCTTATAGTGAACGAGTTTCTCCGCACCAATCATTAATTTATAGTGTAATTAAATACGTTTATAGTGAATACTCAGCTTTAATGAACACTTTTCGCTGCACCGACTCGTTCACAATAAACGGGATCGACAGTATTTGTGCATTTATTTTAGATAAAAAGGGGTAAAAAAAAGATAGCAAGAAAGGAGTATTAATCGGTTGACTTTCCTGAATGTAGTAATACATATATGCATTGTTTCACTCAATTTCAAATTGATAGCATCGTTTAGTTCAGGATGAGGCTCATTACTAGAATGCTCACGCAATCTTTCAGTCTCATCTTTGTGTATAAAGTTTATATCACTTTGCAAATAAACTTTGCTATGCATTGTTATGTCCGATCTATTCAACTATAAAATTAGTAGAGATTCGACTTTAGAATGAAATATAAATTATTATTATTATTATACACACGAAATATTTATTCTGACATTTGATAAATATAAGAAAAACAATGAAATATTAAATATTTTGATAGGAAAAAAAGTGGAACAAAGACAAGTTTGAAAGTTTAAAAACTCTAATTAAAATTATTACTTTTATTTTATAGCTTCTCTCTCTCTCTCTGTCTCTCTCTTTCTCTCCCTTTCTATTTCCTAATTTTCTCACTCACACAACACATTAGACAATTAATAGCCATTAAGTTAGTCAGTTTGCACGAAAAAGTAACTAACAATAGACAATATTTAACGCTGAGTAATAAAAAGTTTTAATGAATGTCGGATATACTAATATTGCGAACTAAACGAAAAGCGAAACATTAAAAACAACAACAACAAAAAAAATAAAGAAAAGGTTATATTAAAAACTTAATGCGTATATAGAATAATAATAATTTGAAAAGAGGGGTAACTTTCGCCTTGCGACAATTTAGAATTAAAAATGGTAATGTTTCCGTTTATAATGATGATTAGCCATGTGCAAAAATGACAAATACTAAATTGTATTATCAATATTTCAAGGGCCAAAACCAATTTTATAACTAACTCGTGATAAACATCGTGACAAATTATTTTAACTATAATTCACTTACAGCTTAGACAATATCTTTGAGACTATTTTAAAAACTACTTTAAAACTACTTTAATTATATTTGATATATAATCTGTTGACTAATGAATAAGTTAATCTCATTTACTGATACGTGAAGTGAATCCTATTCAAGATTTTTAAACTGATATCTTTTGGGTTTTTTTTCAAGAACAATAGAATTATTACTGAATTATTACTTTACTAACTAATCGTTCAAATGATAATTTTTTAAAAATTTATGCAAAGAGTTTACAAATTCCAAAAAATTTTGCGACAAAAAGTGACTCTCAGAGCATGAAAATAGCAATCAAATGGTATCCATTCAAAAAACGTTTGTTATGAGAGTTTTTCTTAGAGTTTTAGAAACTGAATACCTATTATAGACTGTTGACTATTATTTTTGCAATTTCTTCAAAACCTATTGTATAGAAGTGACAGTTTTTTTCTTTTAAAAAAACCGGAATTCTGGCAAAGGCCTCAAAACTAAGGCCATCGAAATATAACTAATATTGCTTTACTTTCTCATGAAAAAATTAGAGAAAACGGCAGAGCTAGCGATAAAACTTGATCTCAAGCAATTTGTTCCGCTATCTTCAACTCTGTCATTGTGAAAACGATTCCTTAGCTTTTAATAAGACTTCATTTTTAAAACAACAGCTGCATGTTCTTTGTTATGTTGCGCTTCTGTTGCGCCAATTTCGACTTCAGACACACCATTTAAGATAAGGCGCCATTCAATTAGTACGTACCCATCGAAGAGGGAGGGAGGGGTCATCGATTCCTAATATTACAGGAAGGGGGAGGGGGTCACAGACTCCTTTGCGTATTGGAAGGGGGAGGGAGTCATCAATTCCTATACGTACTGGAAGGGGAAGGGGTCTAAGACTCGACTTTTTTGTGTACGTACTAATTGAACGACGTCTAAAAGAAAGCAAAAAAAGAAAGAGAATGGAAAGAAAAATAGACAAAAGTATCACATCAGTCCTTGATTGTTACCTAATGCACATATCACTTGATTCTGTATTTGCAAACCTAACCGAAGGTCATCAAAATGTAATTTTCTGTACAAGTTCTGCCGATTTTCTTACGCTTTGCCTTCAAAGAGATAATAAGATAATACAATTGAACAGTACGTCATAGAGAAGACTACATTTATTTAATGACTATTTTGTTTTTAAAAAAAAATAATAATCAAACAAACAATCGCTATTTCAACATATCTACCGATATATTGAAGAGAGAGAAAGAGCCCAACACATCACTACTGATAGAAAAACATCGCAATACAGTTAAACCCGTTTATAACTCAGCACATCATAAATATCTTTAAAAATTGATCGGTTATAACGAAAACTCTCATCTGTTCGTTATAAACGTATTTAACTGTAACTACGTTAAAAAAGAATTTTTTCGGTGCCTTGCAATGAGCTGTGCGTTAAATAATCACAAAACATATTAATATTTTTGAAAGCATTAAATCGCCTCATTTATTATTACTATCATTATAGTACTTAATAATTTACAGATGAAATTCGGAAATTAAATTCAAGTTATAATAAAATAGTGCTAAACAAAATTGGGAAATGTATTACACAAAACATTAAAACATAAGTTAAGCTACAATAATATTCCTCATTATTATTACAAGTATATTAAGCCGAACATTATTTAACATCATTTTATTCTTGTGCGAGAAATTTTTTCTTCACAACAGTTGGTATTTTATACATTATTTAAAATGTCATTATTATCAGTGATAATAAGGTGTAATGTCATAATAATAATATTTTATATATATACAGTCGATCCCGTTTATAGTGAACGGGTCTGTGCAGCAAAAAGTGTTCACTAAAGACGGGTATTCACTATAAACGTATTTAATTTCACTATAAATTAACGATCAGTGCGAAGAAACCCGTTCACTATAATCGGGTATTCACTATAACCTCGTTCACTATAAACGGGATCGACTGTAATTTGTTGCTAAAGTCGAAATCAAGTTTACGATGTCGTGAACTATTAATAAAAGTTATTTTCAGGTTTTTCGCTTCACTCAATCCCTACATTAAATATACATCATATTTGGTCGCGAGAGGAAAAAGCAGTAACAGAGCAGTAACTGATGCTCACTATGTTCTTAAAGGGATTGCACTCTTGATTGAAACATAAAAAGGCACTTACAAAATGCTAAATAACTCAAGTCTACCATTCTCTTGACTACTGTTGTGGTGGAGAAGAATTAGCGTAAATGGAATGTTGTGGTGAAGATGGTGTGGCTGCTGATGAAGCCGATGAGTTAATCATTAATTGTTGTTGAGATGATGCCAATGACGAAAGAGAACTTAAATACAATGGATTGAATCGATTAGGTGTAGGATAAAGTGGAGTAGCAGTGGGTTTTTGTAGGACAGCAGCTGCCTGTCGGTAATAGAGATCAAAAGGATGAGCTGCAGCAGCCGCCGGCGGTGTGGTTAGTGTAGTAGCAGCATTACCGTATTGGCTCAACCAATAAGGCGATGTTTGTAACATTCTCTGTACTGCTGCGTAATTCCCTGCTTCGGCTAACAATTCTAGTCCAACTGCTGTCTGTCGTTTCCATTTGGTCCTAAAATATAAACAATACCTATTTAGCTCTACTGTCATTCATAATTGTAATAGAGGTCGATAGGAATCTCGTTTTTTTAAACTGCATTTTTCTCATGCTATTAAGTGAGAGAGTGAGCTATAGAGTGACATACCTGATGAAAATCTCTCTAAAACCCCATTACTAACTGACAGAAGGATATTTGTCATCGCATTAATTGACTGTAATTCTTAAACAAGTTTTACTATCTTTTTCATCGCTGAATTTCAACTCAAGTTTTGTATTAAGTTGTCATTCAATAAGTAAGTTATAGTTATCTCATTCTAATGCTCAACAAATTCAAACTTCTTATGCAAAAGGCTATTGCCATCAATGATTAAATGCAATAATTTTTAATTCTATTGAATAATGTATTTGAAGCATAAATCCAATAGAATTGTTGAATTGATTGTAAAAATCATTAACAATACAAACTTTAAGAATGATGAACACAATTCATGAATGAAACGAAACATATTAATAAAGCAAAATGAAATAAATAGAGATGTCTATAGATAATTGCATCAATGATTAACTTTTACAATATATCAATATCTATAGTAGAAATTCATTGTATAGTATAAGAGAAAGAGAGAGCAATAGAGAGATAGAGAGCAAGAGAGTGAGTGAGAGAGAGAGGAAAAAGCATTTTGTGATTACATCTTATTATGAATTGTGTTGACAGCATCAGCAAAATAGCAACAATTGAAGAAGCTATGCATCTATCGTTATTTGAAAAGAAGTGGCATCAAAGTAGTTCATAAGCTTCGGAAAGGGCCGCTGAATAGGCGCCATTTCAGCCTAAAAGTGGTTCCCATTCACTGATCTAATTCACTTGTTGACACATTCAATGAAATGTTTTACGCTTGAATTATTCGTTATAATAAAAAAAAAAGATTCAACTAATTCAAGGTTTTTACATAATTGCTGCCCACAAAACACATTAAGAGAACGCTTATTACTATTATCATAAGTGAAAATATTTCTCTAATGTTGGGCTGAATGAAATGTTTTTCGCTTCACTGCTTTTCCCTTACGAAGTACTAACTTTTTAGTACTTAATTTGCAATAATAACTAGAAAAGAGCAAAATGACTACAATTTTTTTTATATAACTTCGAATCTCTTCTAACGTATTCATAATAGCAATTATTAAAAGCACACATTTCTAACCATTGAAAGCATTTATTATAGTAAGTAATAGAAAAAGTAAACTATTATTTTTAAATTTGAAGGACTTTTAACTTAAAAAATTTGAAGTATAAACAAGAAAACAACTTGCCTTCGATTTTGATACCAAGTTTTGACTTGAGTGTCAGTCAAATTTAATTTGGCAGCTAATTCCATTCTATCTTGAACTGATAGATATTTCTGTCTCTCAAAACTTTTTTCCAGTGTCTAAATCACAAAAATACAATAAAAATTTAATTCAATTAAATTACGGCAATATTTAGGTCACTAAAAGTGAATTATAGGCTTTGAAGCAATAAAATAGAGAGATATTAATCGATTTAAAGTGTCAGAAAAAAAAGATAAATTAGAATTATTAAAGAATTATTAAAGAATATTCTCACTTGTAATTGATGATCAGTGAATGCTGTTCTGGCTTTTCTTTGTTTCTTTTGCATTTTTAATTCAGGAACGATTCTTTGATTTGGATTATTTGTTGTTGAGGTATTATTACAGCCTATATAATAGAATATATCGATATAAACATTGAACGTAATGAATAACACTATTAGAGACAAATATTATATCGGTATAAATATTGAACGTATTGAATAACATTATTGGAGACAAATATTATATGAGTTTTGCATACAATGCCCAAAATTGTTTTATGCTTTCCCAATTGCACACAGCAGTTATTATACCTGTTAATATTTGAAGTCAACCGCAATTGCAAACCTGAGAGTCAAATGTAAATAATGTGCACAAATAGTTATTATTATCGGTTAACTGTTTATTTGATCAGTTGTGGAATCTATAGTGTTGTATATCATTGAGTGTTATTAGTTTTGAATTTGTGTATTATTTAGTGGGAAAATAAAATATAAAACTAAATTAGAAAAATATTTTTACTATCAAACTGTCAAACTCTATTATTGTAGACGAAAGTTTATGACTCTAATGATATCAATAACAAGATATAAATTTTGGTCAAATAATCAAACGATAAAATTTAATATTTTTTTTAAAACTTTTTAAAAACTTTTTTAACTTTATGAACAAAATCTTCCATTTCTTTCTCCTATTCTTACAACATATTTGAATAGCTGTCATTCTAAACAAGTAATAGTTAATTAAGTTATGAATCAATTCAACTAAATTTAATTCTTAGAAAAATAAAATTGAATAAAATTATTTTTGACAGAAAAATAAGAAAATGAAATAAAATAGCTTTTGAAGTGTATTGAAAGCAAACAATTTGATTATAACTTGAATGCAATAAAATAGTATAAATTTGAATAAAGCATTCAATCAAAGTATTCAATCAAAGTATTCATTGAAAGTATTCATTGAAACTATTCTTAAATAGATAATAAGAATAAGAAATAGTATTCTCCGTGCGCATTATATTGGAAATTATTGATTAATTTATAATATAGAATATTATGAAATCCTTTGGGAAGTCTTTAACACACGCGCCGAAATTGATATAAAGTTACCGATAAGTTGGTCAGTGATTCAAATTACAGCTAAACTCAAATTCAAATTAAAAGCTAACATACCTTAAGGACACGCACCTTATTCTGAAAAGAGATACCTATAAGTCATAAAATAATTAAAGCGATACCAACAAAATCGATTTTAAATGGTTTTATTGCCCCATACACTGTAAAATTACTGATGAAGTCCCACTGCAGGCACCGCTTTTACTCTTTCCGATCTCAGGTGTGCACTTGTGGTAGTGATGGCGGTCAACGATCACAAACCGCTGGTATGAATCACGGAAAGGAATGGACTTTTTATAAATTATCTGTCAAACCAATATTTATCGTTTCGATGAGAGGGAAATTAGGGCTTTTTAGGGTAGCTTATGGTAGTTTACGCTCTAATGACTCTACCGATTGAGGACAATAACGCAACGCCTGCTATAATTGCATATTAATTGTCATTCAATTGTCTCATTTTATTACTGACATTACATGAAAACAATATCAAAATGAATATTTGATAAATGATTGCTTGTGGGAAATGTGAAATTATAACAATTTTTTTTAATTCAAACTTATTATCGCGTAATTGAGTGAAAATTATTGGAAACTCAATTTGCGTGAATTAGTAATTAATAAGAAATAAAGACTCACTGCTTGAGTTGCTTTTAGCGCTATCGCTACAATTTCGATCTTCATCACCATCAGAAGAGCACATATCGTCATCGACATCATCTCCATCGATATCGTGCTCGTCGTGATCACTTGGAGGTCCCAAACGCCCCATTAGTGAATGATCCACACGAGAAGGATCAATACGACCCAAAGGTGTGGGTCCGCCAGCAAACAGTCCGAATGCTGGATGTGATAGGGATTGGTGGTGATGATGGGCTGACAATATCGCAGCAGATCTCAGAGATAAATCTTGAGGATAAGGAGCTGATAGTAGAGGATTGTTGTTACTTATAGTTGTTGTAGTATTTGAAGCGCTCTGTAATTGTTGGTGATATTGTTGTGGCTGATTTGCCGCCTCTTTCAGTATGTCTTTAATCAGAAATGATGAGGAATTGTGGTGATTATGGGCTTCACCGATATCTGAGTCGGCAGAACGCGAACGCTTTATTTCTTGTGGAGCTCGTTGTGATGACTCGTCATTTGTAACTGACTCTTCATCACTATGACTGTTATTATGGTTGTTGTTGTTATTATTTTCATTCTGTGGCTGTTGTGATGATGGCATTATTATAAGTGATGGATAATGTGAACCTCTTCGCTGTTCAGGAGTGAGATCGACCGTCATTTCTAAGTTTCATATACTTTTATTTTCATTACAAAACATAAGTTCACACAAAACAGTTAAATAACACTTTCAATAAATAGTCAATATTTAAAATCATTAATAATATTCATTGAGTGAAGAACTTATTGAAAAGATTCAGCACTTGTTTCAAAATCAAAGTTCGAATAAATTCTTGAGAAGTTAAAGCTTTAGTGGTTCTCAAATCAGTAAAAGTTATTTAAGTAAACTTTTACGAGAATGATATCAATTGACGACAATTTGTCTTAATAGAGATCTATAGGTCTATAATTTCTTTGATATCAAGAGTAAATAGTAATAATACAATATAACTCGACACTCGAGTTACTGCATGCGCACTCAAAACTAAAACAGTTTTGTTGTAGTAGCACTTCCACAAACCGGCAAACAATAAAATGAAATGACTTCAGTTCAAGAACGTGTGATACAGTAGTTTCAGTAGCAATACTGGCATTACTGGCAATACTGGCTTTACTGGCATTACTACCATTACTACCATTACCAGCTCTTGAGGACTATCACAATCGTATATAGAGGTGGAGTCAATCGTTTACAGAACTAACCTACCACTTCTAAATGCAACCAATCACACATCATCTCTATGTAATTGCATTGTTATAGCATAAGTCTTTTCGCTTGCTCACTCTCTCGATTACTCTCTTGCGTCCCTCTCTTGCGTCTCTCTCTCTCTCTCTTTCTCCCACTTTGAGTCCATCACTGCTGCGCTTTTGTAATAGAATAATTTTTACCAATTATGATATATTAAGTGCACTTTATGTGCTGATAATAAGGTAAATGAAATACGAGGGTGAAAATGGGCGGAGGGATGTCATTACCATTGAAATTTGCTCCAAAAATTACTTTTATTAAATTGTATATTCATTTTTTACAACCTATGAATAACAATGTAATCATGTTATCGAAAACAATCAGATTTTTTAATATCTTGAAAATTAAATGAAAACTTTTGACTGAATTTTCAGTTTCTTATTTAAGAGTCTAAAAGTAGAATATATTTATAACAATAGCAATGATTATGAATTATATAATCTATTTTAGGATATTTTTTACAAAATTTTATGAGAAATAAGATTTAATGTAAGTATCTTTTAATATGTAATTTGAATTCATTTAGGAGCAATGATGTGTATTATGACATAACAATGTTAAAGTAATGGACTTTTTATATTTTTCTATTTCATTGCTTAATATTTTTTTTCAAATAACAAAAAATGCTATAGAATTCGGTAACAAAAAAAGTTTAAAGAATAAAAGATAAAAATAATATTTGATTGTATTATCAAAAGTATTACATCTAAAGTATGGTAAGCATTGTATGTAAGCATTTGAACACACAATACAAATAAAATTTGTTTAAATAATAAAAGGCCAAAACTAATGAATAGAAAGCAGAACAGATTCAAAGCGTAATCATTATGCATTTGTACTCCTTTGGGATTAAGACAACACCGAATAAA